>SNVD02001833.1:0-15163 GCA_013180625.2 Boswellia sacra | reverse complement strand
GAGGCAATTCCATGTCGAAAAAATGATCACAAAACAGTTGTCAAATTCTTGAAGGAGAATATCTTAAGTAGATTTGGAATTCCTCGAGCCATTATTAGTGATGGGGGTACACATTTTGTAACAAACCATTTGAAACTTTAATGAAGAAATATGGAATAACCCATAAAATTTCTACACCTTATCACCCACAAACAAGTGGACAAGTTGAATTAGCTAATAGGGAGATAAAACAGATCTTAGAAAAAACGGTTAACCCAAATCGTAAAGATTGGTCTTTAAGACTTAATGATGCACTTTAGGCTTACCGAACTGCTTTTAAAACATCATTGGGAATGTCTCCTTATAGACTAGTTTATGGAAAACCTTGTCACTTGCCTGTGGAAATTGAGCATAAAGCTTATTGGGCCATTAAAACATTTAACACAAACTTGAATGATGCTTGCAAGTTACGTAAACTCCAACTGAGTGAACTTGAAGAAATCAGGAATGAGGCTTTTGAAAATTCTAAAATCGACAAAGAAAAAATGAAGGTTTTCATGACAAATTTATTGTTAGAAAATCTTTTGAACCTTCACAAAAAGTTCTTTTGTATGATTCAAGTTTGCATTTGTTTCTTGATAAACTTCGGTCTCGTTGGACTAGACCTTTCATTATTAAAAATGTGTTCCCTCATGGAGAAGTTGAAATGAGAACCCAAAAGAATGGTGAATGTGTTTAAAGTTATGACAAAGATAAAAAATTCTTGAAAAATTTGACCAAACACGAGAGTGACATTGGCTTAATCGCCTGTTAAGGATTGATTGTCCGGTCAAGTGGCGGATACGGTATCGTGACATTTAAAGCGGTTTTTCAGTTACCTAAAAAATGTTGCTCACATTGCATTCATTTTCCTTTCTTTTCTGCAGGGACACCATTCTCTCAAATCTTGCACAAATATTTTCCCGCCTGCCTCAAGTGATTGCTCAAAATTACAAAGCTCGTGCAGAAAAGACTAAGGATGTTGATGTATAAGGGTATGCCTTATCGAAGTAAGGGGTTAATTGAAGCAAAGGTGCGATTTTCCTAGAATTTCAGATAATCTTGTGTCCATATGCCAGGTTTGGGAAAAAGCTCTTATGCCAAAAAGCGAAGAGCGAAAACGTTACAAGTTTGTCCCAGATGTGCAAGATGACTTGTAACCAGCGTTGCCGCTCCTTGGGATATTTGTCTAACAATCGAGAGGATAAACTACAGTTCATCAAGAATGGACTGAGTAAGGAGTATTTGGATGATATCCGAACGACTCTTGAGACGCATTCTTGTGGACTTGTGCAGCGTGAAATTTTTAATTTGTGGACACAATTCCGAGATGAGCAGGAACGCTATAGTCTTGGGAATCTGACTCAAAACGACCCTGTTTGCCAGTTTATAAGAAAACTGGATGGGAAGCATATCCCCAACTCATAGAAGGTGTTTAAGCCGTTTTTGGACGTAAAACTAGAGGAAGATGTGAGCCACAGTCACAACTACCTGTACATATGCATGCGTGCCATCATTTTTGAATTTTATTACCTCATAGCTGTCACTGTTGAATTTCTATCTTTTTTTTGACTTATGGTGTCTTATTTCATCATCTTTTGAATTTTTATGCATTATTGTCAAAATTTTCAACAAACAACTGAGCTACCTAGATAGATATCATCATTAGCATACCTTTTTGCACTCCATAAATACCACATCTCTTGTTCTCTTCTTCACACATAGTTAGAGAGTTGCATAGACATGGAGGGAACTTCAAAACGTTGAATCCAAAGGATATGTGTATTCTGTGGATCTCGATCGGGTAAAAGCGAGGAGTTTATAGAGAAGTAGCAAATTACCTTGGTAGACTACTGGCTGAAAGAAAAATTCATGTGGTTTACGGGGGAGGTAGCCTCGGGTTAATGGGTTGCGTATCAACAGCTGCACATGTAGGAGGTAGTCAAGTGTTAGGAGTTATTCTTAAAGCTTTGGCTGTAGAAAGCATTGTTGGAAAAACGGTTGGGAAGGAGTTACAGGTCTCCTCTATGCATGAACACATGGCACATATGCTCATCAATTCAGCTGCCTTTATTGCTTTACCAGGTGGCTTTGGCACTCTTGAAGAAATTTTTCAAATTGCCTCTTGGGCCCAACTAAATCTCCATCAAAAATCCATAGGTTTGTTGAATATTAAAAATTTCTTTGATCCTTTGATAAGTTTTGTTGATACAGCTGTGGAACAAAATTTTATCCCTCATTCAGCGAGAAAGATCCTTGTTTCTGCCACTTCTGCTGGTGAGTTACTTGACAAATTACAAGAAGTTGAGTATGAACCTGACCCAGCTAGTACTCAAATTAATTGGGCATGAGGGCAAAACAAAAAGTGCAAATTGGATCTGAATCTCTGTTTGTAATTTTTTTTCTTGTCCTTTATTTTATTTTATTTTATTTTTAGTATGTTATTTTATGAGTCTTTCAGGTCATCTCTCTTGAATAACAGAAGCGTCAGGTAATGTCTCATATACTTTATCTCTCTACATTTAAACATTGAGGACAATGTTTCATTTGGTTGGGGGGGAAGGATAGTAGACATAAGTGTGTCTTGAAATTTTATTTTTTCTTGAAAAAAAAAATGAGTTAGTAATTAGATTTAGAGTGCGATGTAAGGAGTTCAAATCCTCTTGAGACGCATTCTGGGCCAGGAATGGCAGGGGGGGGGGGGGGGGGGGGTGGGGGGGGGGGAAAAAAAAAGGGGGGGGGGGGGGGGGCATGGAGGGCCAGTTTGAACTTTTGAAACCCATTCTAACCAATTTTTCATTTTATTTTGATCTTATGAACTAATTTTAGCCAACTTGATATTATTTAGACTTGATTTTCGAATTTTATAACAAAGAGGTCTTATTCATTTCACTTTGAATTATTCAAATCTATGAACTCTCACAACCTTATCATTTAAAAAAAAAAATGTGTGCTTATGTACTCATTAAGCAAGTATTCATGAACCTTTCTTCACACACACACACATACCTTAATGCATGATTGTGGGTGGCAAAATGAAATGTTGTAATACTTTTTGTTTAGGATAACAAGACAAAGGAAGGGGAAAGTTAAAAAAAAAAAAAGTAAAAAAAAGAAAAAAAGAAAAAAAATAGCAATTACGGATAAAGTTTGGTCTCGTAGCCTGCTTAATTCGAGCAATTAAGCCCGAGGGGTGCCTTAACACCTAATACCCTAAGACCAACTGGTTTGGGAGCTATTGGCCCAAAGCTCGCTACATGGATTAAGGAGAAAGCTTAAGGGGATTGAACCTTGCACTATCCACAAGTTTCTAAGCAAAAATAAAGCATCGGCAACCCGAGTCGTTAAGCTCGTAGGGGTGTCGTAACACCTAATGCCCTAAGGCCAACTGGTCTGGGAGCCATTAGCCTAAGGCTCGCTACATGGGTTAAAGATGCATTCTTTAAAAAAAAAAACACATATATATATAAAATAAATGAATGCCCCCTACCTAAAGTTGTTAGCCTTAACAAATATTAGAACCGATATGGCTTCTTTCTAATAAGCCCCATAGTCATGTGTTGACTGAGCACAAAAAGGAGGTTTATTGATATCTTGACTGAAGGGTACATGAGTCATAAAAATAATAATAATAATAATAACAATAATAATAATAATTGGTTGAGAGCTTGTTTATTTGGATAAAATCAAGGAGAGTGCAATAATGACTACCTTGGATGTAAAATTCTATAAATCACTTCTAAATAATAACGCTTTAATTGCTAGGGACTAGCAATAAGCTAGTTGAGGGGTGTGATGAACACTTAAATATGCATGTTTAATAAGAGTTTAGTTCATCATATTGCATTAATAGTGTCATTAAATTCCTCAACTTAAGCATATTTGTAGCATTTGCATTTTTGGAATTAATTTCTCTTAATTTTGGTTTTGTTACAGGTTCGGTAAAATGGGCATAACTCTCTATTTATAGATCAGAATGGTGCAATTCTTAATGTTTTGGAAAGCTGATTCAATTGTCTATAAGATTGCATTTCACAAGCATCATCAAATTCGGGCTCTTAGTGGACCAAAATTGGGCTTGAAGTGAACCCATCTACAGTCTCGGCCCAGTCTGACCAGGCCTTAGTATTTGGACCGTATCTCTCAAAATACGTATCCAAATTGTGCAAATCAATATGTTCTAGAAAGCTGAGAGAAATATCTACAACTTTCATGAAGACATATGATTAAAATTATCAACATTTCAATGTCAAAATTGATGGTCAAAGTCGGTGCCTAATGATCCCAATTGTCAAAGATATTTACAACTAATATTTGACAATTATGCCCTTGTAATTTGACAAGTTTGCCCCTGGATGTATCTATAAATAGAGGTGCCTTGTGACCCATTAGGGCATCTTGGCCTTGGCTGGAACATTTTGGCTTTGGCTAGGATCTTGTATTGTGTTTTGTGTGTTTATGTTATTAATGAATTTCCTTTTTCTTGCATTTTATTTTCTTTCTATTATAATGTTCTTCTAATTTCTCTTTTGCTAAGGTAAAAGGGTGAAACCCTTGATATGAGAATAAAGATTCTCTAACCCTTAATATGCGCTTAATAATCTTAATCTTATAATGTTTATTCAATATGATTTATATTTAATTTCTTAATCAATCTTGACACCACTCGTAAAGTGGAGGTCTTGATCCATTGTCGACAATCCTTGGCACATCAAATGCTTGGATCCTTTCTAGATGATGTATGGTTCTTCCTTACCGACACGAATCTAGTTAGGAACCTTGATTTGTTGTAGACATATGGTGATTGGCACATTGGATGCTTGAACCCAGTTACAAGAAGTGGTATAAATATTGGTAATGAAACAAATATAATTCATATAACTAAAATGGGTTAATTATCCTTATTTGAAATATCAAGGGCGGATCCCCTAACCTTAGCCTTCATTGTTATTGTGTTAATTCCTCTTGTATTTTAATTATTCTATTGTTTATGAACTTTTTATTTTATTTACTATGGTAGGTTCTACCACCTTATGAAATTGTTCTTTAATTTACTATGGTTGGTTATACCACCTATTTCCATGGATGGTTTTACCTCCTCTTGCTTTTTGTTTTATATTTGAATGGTCGGTAATACCGCCTACCATCTTACATATTTATTGATATTATCTTGTCATTTCTTTGAATTATCATATCATATTTGCTTATCTTATAATTTGTAACGCTAAAATCTCCTTCCTCGTGGATCGACCTCGGTCTTACCGGGTTTATTACTTCGACACTCCTATACTTAGGAGACAATCCTTTTTCGGATGTGTCAAAATTCCATCAAGTGACTCGTCACAAGATTGACAATTGTACTCAACTCCGCTATGAGATTCGAGATTTTTTGATAAGGGCCAAATTCCTGACCGAAAAACATATAAGCCCACTTAGAGAGCAACCCTTTGCCTAATTACAACCGGGTACCTCGTTTATTAGCTAACATGATTAGATTGGGCTTGACTGAGGAGCAATTCATGAATTCTTTCGAGGAGTGTAGATCAAACAGGGTCAAGAGAGCCAAGAGAAGGGAGAAGTCCGAGTTAGAATAATCCACTAGAAGGGTGGTCTCAACGAGGAAGCCTAAGGTTAGAAATGCTAAAGAAGAAGAGCTCAAGGAGATCATTAAGAGGGTTGAAGACAAGCCTATTACTGATGAACACTTAAATATGCATGTTTAATAAGAGTTTAGTTCATCATATTACATTAATAGTGTCATTAAATTCCTCAACTTAAGCATATTTGTAGCATTTGCATCTTTGGAATTAATTTCTCTTAATTTTGGTTTTGTTACAGGTTCGGTAAAATGGGCATAACTCTCTATTTATAGATCAGAATGGTGCAATTCTTAATGTTTTGGAAAGCTGATTTAATTGTCTACAAGATTGCATTTCACAAGCATCATCAAATTCGGGCTCTTAGTGGACTAAAATTGGGCTTGAAGTGAACCCATCTACAGTCTCGGCCCAGCCTGACTAGGATTCAGTATTTGGACCGTATCTCTCAAAATACGTATCCAAATTGTGTAAATCAATATGTTCTAGAAGGTTGAGAGAAATATCTATAACTTTCATGAAGACATGTGATTAAAATTCACAACATTTCGATGTCAAAATTGATGGTCAAAGTCGGTGCCTAATGATCCCAATTGTCAAAGATATTTACAACTAATATTTGACAATATTGCCCTTGTAATTTGACAAGTTTGCCCCTGGATGTATCTATAAATAGAGGTGCCTTGTGACCCATTGGGGCATCTTGGCCTTGGCTAGAACATTTCAATGTCAAACTTGATGGTCAAAGTCGGTGCCTAATGATCCCAATTGTCAAAGATATTTACAACTAATATTTGACAATTATGCCCTTGTAATTTGACAAGTTTGCCCCTGGATGTATCTATAAATAGAGGTGTCTTGTGACCCATTAGGGCATCTTGGCCTTGGCTGGAACATTTTGGCTTTGGCTAGGATCTTGTATTGTGTTTTGTGTGTTTATGTTATTAATGAATTTCCTTTTTCTTACATTTTATTTTCTTTCTATTATAATGTTCTTCTAATTTCTCTTTTGCTAAGGTGAAAGGGTGAAACCCTTGATATGAGAATAAGGATTCTCTAACCCTTAATATGTGCTTAATAATCTTAATCTTATAATGTTTATTCAATATGATTTATATTTAATTTCTTAATCAATCTTGACACCACTCGTAAAGTGGAGGTCTTGATCCATTGTCGACAATCCTTGGCACATCAAATGCTTGGATCCTTTCTAGATGATGTATGTTTCTTCCTTACCGACACGAATCTAGTTAGGAACCTTGATTTGTTGTAGACATATGATGATTGGCACATTGGATGCTTGAACCCATTTACAAGAAGTGGTATAAATGTTGGTAATGAAACAAATATAATTCATATAACTAAAATGGGCTAATTATCCTTATTCGAAATATCGAGGGCGGATCCCCTAACCTTAGCTTTCATTATTATTGTGTTAATTCCTCTTATATTTTAATTATTCTATTGTTTATGAACTTTTATTTATTTACTATGGTAGGTTCTACCACCTTATGAAATTGTTCTTTAATTTACTATGGTTGGTTATACCACCTATTTCCATGGATGGTTTTACCTCCTCTTGCTTTTTGTTTTATATTTGAATGGTCGGTAATACCACCTACCATCTTACATACTTGTTGATATTATCATGTCACCTCTTTGAATCATCCATATCACATTTGTTTAGCTTATAATTTGTAACGCTTAAATTCCCTTCCTCGTGGATCGACCCCGGTCTCACCGGGTTTTATTACTTCGACACTCCTATACTTGGGAGACAATCCTTTTTCGGATGTGTCAAGTTTTTGGCGCCGTTGCCGGGGAAGGTAAAAATTGGCGTGCAAAATTGTAAGTGTTCCCTTTTCTCATCTTAGATCTAAATTTTTTATTTTTTGTGTGTTCATCTTTTGCTCTCTTTTCTTCTCCCTTTCTTGCATGGAAATTTGGTCACGAACATCTAGTGGTAGACTTGTTAGAAAAATATCATCTTCCTTAGAAAACATGGCCAACAATCATGAAGAAATATTCACGGATGAAGGGGACAACCGTTCGCAACAAAATGATCAAAACCAACGAAGAACCCTCAAAGACTACATGAATCCGGTAAGGACTAGTGCACCATCTTGTGTAGTTTCTCCTCCAGATTCAATCCATTTCAATTTCAAACCAAGTTTTGTTCGACTTCTACCCACTTTTCATGGCCTTGACATGGAGAACCCATATTCGCACTTGAAACTCTTTGAAGAGGTATGTAGCTCCTACACTGACCCAAATTGTAGCATAAACACCATTAGATTAAAGCTTTTTCCTTTTTCTTTAAAAGATAAAGCTAGAACATGGCTACAAAATTTGAGGTCGAATTCCATCAGTTCATGGGATGAGATGAAACAACAATTTTTGAAAAAAATTTTTCCTACCCATAGAACAAATTCTCTTAAAAGACAAATTTCTGATTTCTCTCAGAAACAAGGGGAAACCCTTTACCAATGTTGGGATAGATATAAGGAACTACTTAATACCTGTCCTCACCATGGTTTCGAAACTTGGAGAATAGTTGCACACTTCTATGAAAGGTTAACACCTCAAGATAGGCAACTAGTAGAATTAATGTGTAGAGGAGAATTTAAAGAAAAAGACCCTGAGGAAGCACTTGACTTCCTAGATTCCTTAGCAGAAAAGGCACAAAATTGGGACACTGTTGGCACCTATGAGGTACCAAGCAAGGCCCAAACCTCGACATCCAATAGAGGTATTTACAACCTTAGGGAAGACCATGACCTTCAAGCCAAATTGCATCCCTAGCTAGAAAAGTCGAGGCTTTAGAGATGAAAAAGAGTGGTCAATTGAAATCTATTCAAGAAAATGTCTGTAACATTTGTGATGACAATGACCATTCTACTGATGATTGCCCAACTTTGCCTGCCTTTAGGAATGTCTCCATGAAGAAGCCAATGCCTTGAACACTTTCAAAAGGCCAAATCACAATCCATATTCACAAACCTACAATCCTGGTTGGAGAAATCATCCAAATTTTAGCTGGAAAAATGATAATCATGCACAATCTTCACAAGTCCCTTTTCAAACACGACAAAATTTTCAAAATTCTCATGATCATGCATATGCTCCTCCTCCTAGGAATGACTTTGAAGAAACATTGCATTCATTCATTACAAAGCAAGAGACTTTCAATAGTCAAACTACTCAAACACTAGCAAATTTGTCAGAAACTCTTGCAAAATTTGCATCTACATGTAGCATCCAAGAGAAAGGAAAATTTCCTTCTCAAACATTGCAAAACCCTAAAGATCAATCTAACTCAAATGCAGGGAATTCAAATCACCATTATTTTGACCAAGCCAAGTCAGTCATGACCCTTCGCAATGGTAAGGTTGTTGAAAAACACATTCCTAATCCTTGTGAGAAAGAAGAAGAATCGATCTCTAAAGGACAGGAAGAGGCTGCCAACCCAACACCTAGCGAAGAAGAAACCAAATCCTCATCTGTGCCTCCATTTCCTCAAGCATTAGCTACACCAAAGAAGCCAACTCACAATTCTGAAATCTTTGAAATTTTCAAACAGGTAAAGGTCAACATTTCCTTGCTTGATGTGATCAAACAGGTACCTTCTTATGCAAAATTTTTGAAAGACTTGTGCACTGTGAAAAGAAAACTGAATGTGAAAAAGAAGGCCTTTCTAGCTGAGCAAGTAAGTGCTATCCTTCAAAATAATAATACAGTGAAATATAAGGATCCAGGTTGTACTACAATTTCATGTGTTATTGGAGACCATAAAATTGAACAAGCTTTACTTGATCTTGGTGCTAGTGTGAATTTGATTCCATACTCAGTTTTTCAAAAACTCAATCTAGGTGAGTTAAAACCAACTTCTGTCACTCTTTTGCTTGCTGATAGATCAATTAAAGTACCAAGAGGAATAGTAGAAGTTGTGTTAGTTCAAGTCGATAAATTCATTTACCCAGTGGATTTTATCGTCTTGGACACACAACCAGTGGAAGTAAGCAATTCTATTCCTATTATTTTAGGGCGTCCATTTCTAGCTACTTCTAATGCTTTGATTAATTGCAGGAATGGAGTAATGAAGCTATCATTTGGGAACATGACATTAGAACTTAATGTTTTTAATATGTGCAAACAACCAAATGAAGAAGAAGATGAAGTTGATGAAGCCAATGTAATTGAATCTATTGTGGAAGATCACATCCAAAAAGGGAGTTCTTCTGACCCTTTGGAAACTTCTCTAGTGAATTCATTAGAATCAAGCATGGAACTAGAGTCTGATCTTTCTGATAAATGCTCTTTATTGGATTGTGCACAGGTGATGGAAAAAGGCTCAAAATCAAGATTTGAAGAATTGGGGCAAATGAATGAAAGCAAGGAAGATGAAGCTCCCAAGCTAGAATTGAAGCCCTTACCTGAAGGACTGAAATATGCATATCTTGGGGAGAATCAGACATATCCGATGTTAATTTCTTCATCCCTCACAGCGAGCAACAAGGTAAGTTGATAGAAGTGCTTAAAAGGCATAAAAATGCAATTGGGTGGACTTTAAAAGATATAAAAGGCATTAACCCTTTAATTTGCACACATAAAATACATTTAGAGGAAAATGCCAAAACACCTCAACAACCTCAAAGGAGATTAAATCCACACATGAAAGAGGTCATTAGGGCTGAAGTTCTCAAACTACTTGATGTGGGAATTATCTATCCTATTTCTGATAGTAAGTGGGTAAGCCCTACATAAGTAGTACCTAAGAAATCTGGCATTACAGTAGTTAAAAATGAAAAGGGTGAATTATTGCCAACTCGTGTCTCATCTAGTTGGAGGATGTGCATTGTTTATAGAAAATTAAATGCTGTCACTAGAAAAGACCATTTTCCCTTACCTTTCCTTGACCAAATTCTTGCAAGAGTAGCAGGAAACCCCTACTACTGCTTTCTTGATGGATACTCAGGCTATTATCAAATTCCTATTGCACTCGAAGACTAAGAAAAGACCACATTCACGTGCCCCTCCTGCACTTTTGCATTTAGGAGAATGCCTTTTGGACTTTGTAATGCTCCAGCCACTTTTCAAAAGGATGCATGTTAAGCATTTTCAGGACATGGTTGAGCATTGTTTAGAAGTTTTCATGGAATGATTTAACCTGTCGTTGAAAACTCTTTAAATAAATTGTCTTGGAAAAATTTCGAAAAAGTCTACAAGGTGTGTAGAAAAAGGTATTATTTTGAATTGAGAAAAATGTCATTATATGGTCACTTCAGGAATTGTCTTAGGTCTGTCTCTTATACACATCTAGATGTGTATAAGAGACAGGAAGTGGACAAAGCAAAAATGGAATTAATTTCCCATTTGCCTCCACCAAAAACAGTTAAAGAGGTTCGTTCATTCTTAGGGCATGCTGGATTTTATAGGATGTTCATAAGAAATTTCAGTGCTATATATAAACCTCTTTGTAACCTCTTAATAAAAGATACTTCCTTTGAATGGACTCAAGAATGTCAAAATGCCTTTGATACACTAATTGGAATTTTAACAACTGCTCCAATTATGCAATCTCCTGATTGGTCCTTGCCTTTTGAATTGATGTGTGATGCAAGTGACTATGCCGTTGGTGCTGTCTTAGGACAAAGAAAAGAAGGTAAGCCTTATGTAATATACTATGCAAGTAGGACTTTAAATGATGCACAAATGAATTACACAACAACTGAGAAAGAACTACTTGCAGTAGTATTTGCATTGGACAAATTTCGATCTTATTTAATTGGCTCTCCAACAATTGTTTACACTGACCATGCAGCTGTGAGATATTTAATGACTAAACAGGATGCAAAACCTAGATTGATACGGTGGATCTTATTGCTCCAAGAATTCAACATCACAATAAAGGATAAGAAAGGAGCCGAAAATGTCGTTGCTGATCATCTTTCAAGACTAACGACAGAGACATTAATTGAAACTTCACCTATCAATGATTCTTTTCCTGATGAAATTTTATTTTCTGTTGCTACTGAACCTTGGTTTGCTAACATTGTAAATTTTCTTGCGACAGGGAAAATGCCACCTCATTGGAATGCTCAAGACAAAATAAAATTTTTAACCGAGGTGAAAAATTTTTACTGGGATGACCCATATCTGTTCAAATATTGTCCAGACCAAATAATGAGAAGATGCATACCCGACAATGAGGTAAGTAGTGTCATTAACTTTTGTCATTCTGAAGCATGTGGAGGGCATTTTTCATCTAGAAAAACAGCTGCTAAGATCTTACAATGTGGATTTTATTGGCCCACCTTATTTAAAGATGCACATGCATTTTGCAAAACGTGTGAAAATTGTAAAAAATTGGGATCTATTTCAAAAAGAAACATGATGCCGTTGAATCCCATTATTGTCGTTGAAATCTTTGACTGTTGGAGTATTGATTTTATGGGACCCTTTCCACCGTCATTTGGTTTCGTGTACATCCTTGTTGCAGTGGACTATGTTTCAAAATGGGTCGAGGCAATTCCATGTCAAAACAATGATCACAAAACAGTTGTAAAATTCTTGAAGGAGAATATCTTAAGTAGATTTGGAATTCCTCGAGCCATTATTAGTGATGGGGGTACACATTTTTGTAACAAACCATTTGAAACTTTAATGAAGAAATATGGAATAACCCATAAAATTTCTACACCTTATCACCCACAAACAAGTGGACAAGTTGAATTAGCTAATAGGGAGTAAAACAGATCTTAGAAAAAACGGTTAACCCAAATCGTAAAAATTGGTCTTTAAGACTTAATGATGCACTCTGGGCTTACCGAACTGCTTTCAAAACATCATTGGGAATGTCTCCTTATAGATTAGTTTATGGAAAACCTTGTCACTTGCCAGTGGAAAATGAACATAAAGCTTATTGGGCCATTAAAACATTTAACACAAACTTGAATGATGCTTGCAAGTTACGAAAACTCCAACTAAGTGAACTTGAAGAAATCAGGAATGAGGCTTACGAAAATTCTAAAATCTACAAAGAAAAAATGAAGGTTTTTCATGACAGATTTATTGTTAGAAAATCTTTTGAACCTTCACAAAAAGTTCTTTTGTATGATTCAAGGTTGCACTTATTTCCTGGCAAACTTCGGTAACGTTGGACTGGGCCTTTCATTTTTAAAAATGTTTTCCCTCATGGAGCAGTTGAAATTGAGAACCCAAAGAATGGTCATGTGTTTAAAGTTAATAGACAACGGTTAAAACCATTCTTTGAAAATTTTGACCAAAATGAAGAGTCCATTGCTTTAGTCGATCCTTTTTAAGGATTGATTTTTCCCGGTCAAGTGGCGGATACGGTACTCCGTGACTATTAAAGTCGGTTTTTCAGTTCCTTAAAAACTGTTGCTTGCATCCATTTTCTTTTCTTCTCTCTCATTTTCTTCACATGGATACCATTCTCTCAAAATTGCACAAACATTTTCCTTCTCTTCCTCAAAATGATTTGCTTAAAATTTATAAAGCTCGCGTAGAAAGACTAAGGTTGTTGATGCTTAAGGGTATTCCTGCTGATTTAAGATGGTTAATTGAAGCCAAGGTTCGATTCTCTTGTGAGTTTTCAGATAATCTTGTTTCCTATATGCCAGGTTTGGGAAAAAGCTCTTATGCCAAAAAGCGAAGAGCGAAAAGGTTACAAGTTTGTCGCAGATGTGCAAGATGGACTTGTAACCAGCGTTGCCGCTCCTGGGATATTTGTCTAACAATTCGAGAGGATAAAACTACAGTCATCAGAATGGACTGATGTAAGGAGTCTTTGGATGATATCCGAACGCCTCTTGAGACGCATTCTTGTGGACTTGTGCAGCGTGAAATTTTTAATTTGTGGACACAATTCCGAGATGAGCAGGAACGCTATAGTCTTGGGAATCTGACTCAAAACGACCCTGTTTGCCAGTTTATAAGAAAACTGAATGGGAAGCATATCCCCAACTCATAGAAGGTGTTTAAGCTGTTTCTGGACGTAAAACCAGAGGAAGATGTGAGCCACAGTCACAACTACCTGTACATATGCATGCGTGCCATTATTTTTGAATTTTAAGACCTCATAGCTGTCATTTTTGAATTTGTATCTTTTGTTTGACTTATGGTGTCTTATTTCATCATCTTTTGAATTTTTGTGCATTATTGTCAACTTTTCAACAAACAATCGAGCTACCTAGATAGATATCATCATTAGCATACCTTTTGCACTCCATAAATACCACATGTCTTGTTCTCTTCTTCGCACATAGTTAGAGAGTTACATAGACATGGAGGGAACTTCAAAACGTCGAATCCAAAGGATATGTGTATTCTGTGGATCTTGACCAGGTAAAAGTGAAGAGTTCGTAGAAGTAGCGAATTATCTTGGTAGGCTACTGGCTGAAAGAAAGATTCATGTGGTTTATGGGGGAGGTAGCCTCGGGTTAATGGGTTGTGTGTCAACAGCTGCACATGTAGGAGGTACTCAAGTTTTAGGAGTTATTCCTAAAGCTTTGGATGTAGAAAGTATTGTTGGAAAAACGGTTGGGAAGGAGTTACAGGTCTCCTCTATGCATGAACGCATGGCACATATGCTCATCAATTCAGATGCCTTTATTGCTTTACCAGGTGGCTTTGGCACTCTTGAAGAAAATTTTCAAATTGCCTCTTGGGCCCAACTGAATCTCCATAAAAAACCCATAGGTTTGTTGAATGTTAAAAATTTCTTTAATCCTTTGATAAGTTTTGTTGATGCAGCGGTGGAACAAAATTTTATCCCTCATTCAGCGAGAAAGATCCTTGTTTCTGCCACTTCTGCTGGTGAGTTACTTGATAAATTACAAGAAGTTGAGTATGAACCTGACCCAGCTAGTACTCAAATTAATTGGGCAGGAGGGCAAAATAAAAAGTGCAAATTGGATTTGAATCTCCGTTTGTAATTTTTTTCTTCTTGTCCTTTATTTTATTTTATTTTATTTTTAGCATGTTATTTTATGAGTCTTTCAGGTCATCTCTCTTGAATAACAAAAGCTTCAGGTAAAGTCTCCTATACTTTATCTCTCTACATTTAAACATTGAGGACAATGTTTCATTTAGTTGGGGGGAAGGATTGTAGACATAAGTGTGTCTTGAAATTTTATTTTTTCTTGCAAAAAAAAAAAAGAAAGCGAGTTAGTAATTAGATTCAGAGTGCGGTGTAAGGAGTTCAAATCCTCTTGAAACGCATTCTGGGTCAGGAATGGCAGAGTAGGGAGGACCAGTTTGAACTCTTGAAACCCATTCTAACCAATTTGTCATTTTATTATTGCATTTTTTGAAGACTTATTTGATATATTTAGTCTTGATTTTTGAATTTTATAACAAGGAGGTCTTATTCATTTCACTTTGAATCATTCAAATCTATGAACTCTCACAACCTTATCATTTAATAAATTGTGTGCTTATGTGCTCATTAAGCAAGTATCTATGAATCTTTCTTCACACACACACATACCTTGATGTATGATTTTGGGTGGCGAAATGAAATATTG
>SNVD02001831.1:0-15207 GCA_013180625.2 Boswellia sacra | reverse complement strand
GCCTCCTACACGTTCTCCCCTCTTCAAGTTATGAAAATAAAACCCGAAAATGTGTTTAAATACCTGTCTCTTATACACATCTAGATGTGTATAAGAGACAGCTACAGTGATGTGTGGAATTACATTCTACACTTCTCACACTGTTTTGATTACAACTTTCGGTACACTGAATGGATTCATAAACCGTAAATTTTCCCAAAAAGTAGACTTCGAGAGCTTTTCAACGGTATATGATATGTCATCGGGTTCATTGTATATCAATACAATTAAATCAGAGAAGATGGTTGACTAGCAGAGGTGAAAATGAAGGGTTTTACTCCATTTTTGTGCAAGTTGCTCCAAAAACTCCTACAAACATCAAAACCACACAAAAACATAAAAATACCAAGGAATATAGCAAAGAAACATGGACGAATTGATATGAAAATGATAATAAATAGACACTTATCAATCCCCTACACTTAGACTTTGCTAGTCCTCGAGCAACTACGACAATGTGAATAAAACTAAACCGAAACAGAAATCAACAAAAAATTAAAACACACAAATGCTTACTCTTTGCAAATAGGCCTCAAAGATTTACTTAATGTATAACCCAAGGAAAACTTCAAAATAATGCACTTGATCAAGAATTTTATCTCAAAGATTAGTTTCGCTTCACTTCAATTCCTCAAGTGTGTGTGTGTAGAGCCATTATCACCTAATCACTTGTAACACAGATGAGTTTATGCATAAAAATGAATCATATTTAGTAGTGAAGATGTGTGTATAAATGAACTCCATAGGCCTGCTTTTCAAGTCACACTCCACTAATGTAGACAAGCACAACACCAAGGATCAAGTAGGGCTTTATTAAGCTTGTAACGTTTGGCTTGGGTGAAGGTATGATAAAGAATAATAATTCGGCTTAAATCACCCACAAACACATAAATCATTCAAGATTATGTAGAGCTTAACCCTTATAACACAACTCATTTCAATTTCAACCGTTACTCCCCACAAACTTATTTATAGACCACTCAATCTTTTTTTTTTTTTTTTTGCAGAATCAACAACAGGAAAACTACACCCCCACACTTTGTTGTTTCATTCTTTTTAAGAACATAAGGGATAGACTCTTATTCTTCTTCATTTGTCTTTATTTTTTTTTTTTTGCAGGAAAACAAAAGAAAACTACACCCCCACACTTTGTTGTGTCATTCCTTTAAGAACACTTAGGGTATAGATCTCTTATTCTTCTTCTTTTGTTCTTTTTTTTTCTTCTTTTTTTTATTACACTTCCCCTCCCCCACACTTAAACAACACATTGTCCTCAATGTGTAAGTACGTGAACGATAAGTACAGATTGGTTTTTTTTTTTTCTTTTTTTTTAACAAACATAATAGAACTCACTTGCATTGCTCATGACACATCCCAACCTCCTCTAACTTCCCAAAACCAGAACATAGCTCAGAATTTAATTGTGAATGATCTACATGCTCATAGGTAAGGGATAAACTGTTTGGAATAAATTCATTTGAGGTTAGGAAATCTTTTAGTGAGTTAAAAAAGAAAAAGGCTTACAAAGGCTCAAAGGGGTAACTAGGGATCAATTTCAGTCAAGGTTGGCTATTAAGGCTCAAACGGTCCAAAGATGGCCTAAATCATTTCCCCAATTGTGCACAGTCTAGGATTTCGCCTCGAGTGACCATCAAACAAGTTCTAGAATTCATTGAAATCTGAAGAAACATTTAAATTACATAAACTTTCTCCAAGTGAACAAATAACTCAGTGATAATAGCTTAGTGCTCAATGTTGCGCAAGGAATCAAAAGCAAAGCGAAAACCAATAAACATTTCAAGCACACAGATCCATGCATCATTATCATTTTCCAAGAGTTATTCTTAATTCAATCATTATCTTATCATTGACCCACAAAATGCAAGAAAAGAGGTACGTGGCGTTGTTACACCTGAGTAAAGATTGTATATTTCAACAATCCTTAGGACCAGTAGCCCGCAGACTTAAGGTTTCCAGCCTATATACCTTTATTATGAAAGAACAAAAACAAGAAACAAGACACTTCAAACAACACGAAATAAAAAAACTACAGATTTATTTAGAGAGAATGCGTTTCAAGAGTTAAGAAAACCCCATATTCTGCCATTCTCAGGTTTTTCCACAATGTTTTTTTTTTCCGAATCGAAACTGATAAAGACAAAAACACACAACAACTCGAAATTACATAAAACTAAACTTACTCAGAAAATAATAAAGTCCAACAATTCAGCAAACACAAACAAGTCAGTTAGAATGGGTCTAAAAAGTTTAGAAGTTAGCCTCCTTATTCAGCCATTATGGATTAAAGAAATCCAGAATGCGTTTCAAGAGAACTTGAACTTTTTAAGCCACCACTCTAAAAGCCAAGATTAGAAAATATTACCTGGGGTGAGAGAAACAACCTGAAAAAAAAACTCAACTCAAATAAACACAATAAAGAGAAAGCAAACGAAAATGAATCAAACCAGCAGATATAGATTACAGATGGAGCGTTAAATCCAGTTTACGCCTCTTATTGCCTTCTCCAAACCAATCTATCCGAACTATTGTTGGATCAGGCGAATAGACGAATGCTTGTAATTTGTCAATTAACTCCCCTGCAGTTGAAGCTGTAACCAGGATGTGCCTCGCCGACTGTGAGATGAAGTTTTTTTCTACTGCTTGATCAAGAAAAGACAACAAACCATCAAAAAAATTATTGACATTTAACAAACCAATGGGTTTCCGATGGATGTTTAGCTGTGCTCAAGAGGTGATTTGAAATATCTCCTTTAATGTACCATAACCACCGGGCAAAGCTATAAATGCATCAGATTTAATGACCATATGTGCAATACGCTCATGCATACTATAAACCTGTAACTCTTCCCCCATGGTGTTGCCTACGATATCTCGTACAGCTAATGGTTTAGGGATAATGCCGAGAACTTTGCTTCCTCCTAGGGATGCAGCTGTCGACACACACCCCATTAACCCAAGACTACCCCCTCCGTAAATCAAATGAATACCCCTCGCAGCTAATGTCCTTCCAAGATCAAGAGCTGCTGTTGTAAACTCTCCATCTTTACCAAATTGCGATCCACAAAATACGCATATATTTTGGAACCGCCGAATTGGTGTTTTCTCCATTTCTAAAATTGCTCTAAACTTATGCAAGACAATGATGTACGTTAGGTATTATGCGATTCAAGTGCAAGACAGGTTATAAAATGACATTTGAGAATATGCAAAATGGATATATACACACGTAAAACTCTCAAATTTGACACATGGGGACTAATTTCGGTGGGGGTTGCTCGATGCAGATTTATCGCCCCAAAATTTGAAAAAATGAGATATGCTTTCGGCGAGGTTTGAAAAAACCTACACACTTGTCTCCCACGTGTTCGTGTAAAAATAGAGATATAGTAACTTTCGTGGGGTTTTGAAAAAACCGCCACACTTGGACTTGTCTCCCACGTGAATGCATGTAAAAGTAAAGATATATTTCGGCGGAGGTGAGCAAACCTCCACAACTTGTCTTCTCCACGTGTGCTTATATCATGGGGTAGTCATATGGTTTGTCAAAAAAAAACTTGAAATTAAAACATACAAAATCAACAAACAATAACAACACAAAAACAACATTGATAATCAGATCAAACGAAACAAGAAAGAAATAAAATTCGACAACAACTACACCCATTCAAATATACAAGTAGTTGTGATTGTGGCTCACATCTTCCTCTGGTTTTTACGTCCAGTAACGGCTGAAACGCCTTCTATGAGTCGGGGATTTGCTTCCCATCCAGTTTTCTTATAAACTGGCAAACAGGTCGTTTTTAGTCAGATTCCCTAGACTATAACACTGCAATTCATCACGAAATTGTGTCCATAGATTAAGCAATTCACGCTGAACAAGTCCACAAGAATGTTTCTCGAGAGTTAACAAAACATTATCCAGCGACTCATTACTCAAACCATTCTTAATAAATGAAAGTTTATCTTCTCTATTCCTAGACACAAAACCTAATGACGACAAGTCTGGTTACAAATCCATCTAGCACATTTATAACATACTTGTAACCTTTTCGCTCTTCGCCTCTTGGCGTAGTAGCTCTTTCCTAGACCAGGCATGTATTTTGCGAGATTAATGTCCGGCTCACCGGACAATCTCACCTTGGCTTCGATAAGCCATCTGATATCAGCAGGCACATTTAGGAGCATCAACGCCCAAAGTCTAGTCATCCGTACTTTATAAATTTTTAACACAGCATTTTGAGGAAGTGAAGGAAAATATTTACGAAGGTTCGACAGAAAGATATCGGCATCCATTGAAGAGAATAAAAGGAGAGATATTACCGATATGCGATTGAGGTTTGTCTTTCTCCCCAGAATGTGCAAGCGTTTCAACCTTCGAGGACAATTGGCTTCAACTCCCGTTTTGGAGTGTTGTCCTCAAGCTGTTGCACAAATTGAGCTCAAAGCACAGAATAATCAAATTGACAAAAGAAAGAAAAATAACAATGAGCAGAAACGAAACTAAAGACACATAAAAGATATAAAAAAATAGCAACAAAGTGAAAAAAAACAAGTAAAGAAACAGATAAAAAACAAATAAGACATATGGCTAAAGAGTAGATAAAACCTGATCCACTTTGATGGCCTATGAAAGCATCTCCTCGAGGACACAAAATCGATCAGGAATTACCGGTCATTTTATTTGTTGCTTTGTCCTCTTTTTTTATTTTTCAAAACTTGGGATTTCCTCCACAATAAGCGCTTTGTGTTTTAACTTCCTCGAGCCCGACATTGGTTCCATCTGGCAATTGTCGGCCAATCTTCGCTGTGCTTCTCTAGTGGGCTTGGATCCTTTTTGCAACAAGATATGGTCCATGCATATGGCTGGGCCTTGGATGTCAACAATCGTCCACCCAATAGCTGTTTTGTGATCTCTAATTACTCGGACGAGTTTCTCTTCTTGTAGTGGTGCAAGGCCCATTTCTATTTTAACTGGCAAAGGATCATTCTTATCCTAGAATCCATGCTTCAAATGATCTGGAAGATGCTTAAGCTCCAAGGTAGGGGCTTTCATCATAGAAGGCAGAAGTTTCACATTAGATAAAGGAAATTGAATGCACTAAACATCATACCTATTTGTGGTTATAGCTATGGTCTCATCTAAGCTTGCCACAGCTTCCTCCATTTCTTTGGACACTTGTATCAACCTTCTTGATTCCTTGAAACTTTCTATCCTTATGTGTTCACTAATAGTTACATCCAATCCATTCTTGCGAGTTAACTCAAAATGTTGTTGTGGCAAAGAATCAATAACATCAACTGCAAAACAGAATGCAAGTCACTAGGGTACCTCATTGCCTCAAAAATATTGAAACGGATCACCTCGCCATCAAATTCCATGGTGAGAGTGCCAGCATGAACATCAATCTTAGTTTGAGCAGTTTTCAAGAATGGTCTCCCTAAAAGAATTAGTGTTGGATTAGGAGATGTCTCATCCTCCATTTCAAGAACATAGAAGTCTGCTGGGAAAACCAATTGATTCACCTGCACAAGCACATCTTCCACAACTCCCTCGGGATATGCCTTAGAACTATCGCAAGGTTGCATGGTAATAATACCAGTTTTTCCGCAAGAGGTGATTGCGTATCAAAACTAGCAAGTATACTAGTCGCACAAGTAATAAAGTGATGATTAAGATATCGTTCCCACGAGGATTGATTCTAATTGAATTTGTTATTTTCCAGCAACAATAAACAAAACAGGGGGGGTTTTGTTGAATGATTAACTAAATGAAATAAGAATGCAAATTAAGAATAACAAAACAGAAGTTAATTTGAATAAAAGATCAATGAGGGAAATCTAGTTAAGGGATCCTTCTCTACCACAAGATATGGATTTGCGAATTAATCATAGAATTGTCATCCAATTACACCATTGAAATTATCAACCGTAGATAACAACAAGCTCTGTTATCCCAATCTTCCTTACTTTGTTGTTAAATAAAACAAGCTCTTTATTTAATCTCTATCCATTAAACAACCTAGAACAAGCTCTCTGAGTTTAATTCAATGGATGCATTATGATAAGAAAGATAGGTTGATCTAAGCAATAAACACACAAGCTCGGATTATTTAACTTAGGTTATATTCTCCAATTGTAGTCTCTGATCACAATTTTGCTACTAAAGATTAGAAATTCAAGACAATTACGGATCAAGATTTCTAGTCTAGCAATAAATCACAACCAGATTATATTCAGTTGGCCACTCAAATACAATCAACAAGCAATCATAAGCATTAAATATAGGAGAATACAAGCAACTTCAATTAGAGAATTGGATAACAATTCTTTACACAATCAACTTACAAAAACCATATCAGGGGCTTTGAAATCACCCTCAAACAATTCAGATACAGTTACACATGTTTAAGAACGTGGTAAATACAATACAACATGGAGACATTCCAGAAAATGAAAGGGAAGGGAAAAACTTAGCAAATTTGATGTGATTCTCTTTGGATTGTAGTTCTTCCTCTTCCAAGCTTCCTTTCTCCTTCAAGAACTCCAAGAGATGAAAGAATTCCAGAGCTGCAGCCTCTACCACGTTCTCCCCTCTTCAAGTTATGAAATAAAACCCTAAAATGTGTTTAAATACTCTGCTACAGTAACGTGCTACAGTGTCCCGTATTATACATGCGACAGTGATGTGTGGAATTACATTTCTACACTTCTTACACTGTTTTGATTACAACTTTCGGTACACTGAATGGATTCATAAACCGTAAATTTCTCCAAAAAGTAGACTTCGAGAGCTTTTCAACTGTATATTATATGTCATCGGGTTCATTGTATATCAATACAATTAAATCCGAGAAGATGGTTGACTAGCAGAGGTGAAAATGAAGGGTTTTACTCCATTTTTGTGCAAGTTGCTCCACAACTCCTACAAACATCAAAACCACACAAAAACATAAAAATACCAAGGAATATAGCACAGAAACATGGACGAATTGATATAAAAGTAATACATAAATAGACACCTATCAGAGGTCCAAGATTTAAAGAAGCATAAATAGAATATGGCATGTATTAATAGATGCTCCTAAATCTAAAATAGCTCTTTCAAACTTGGTATTACCAATGGTGCATGGAATGGTGAACGTACCTGGATCTTTGCATTTCGGAGGAATTTTTCTTTGCAATACAACTGAAACATTTTCCCCCACACTTACCTTCTCATTTCCTTTCAACTTTCTCTTGTTGGTGCATAACTCCTTGAGCAATTTTGCATAACGAGGTACTTGCTTAAATAGCATTCCAGAGTGGTTAATATTTATCCTCGATCTTGCGAAAAGTTTCCAGGACATTTTCTGTTCTTGGTTGCCTCCTTCTTTGATTTTGTAAATCTGCTAGGAAATGGTGGAGGAGTAACATAAGAAGGAATTTGAGTTTTAAGATCTACCTTAGAAGATGATTTTTTGTTCATGGTGGAAGTGGTGTCATCCCCTTCATTAGTTTGTGACCTTTTTTGTGGAACTTGTATTTGCTTTCCACTTCTCAAAGTGATTGCACTAGCATTCTCTCTTGGATTGATCATTGTCTGATAAGGTAATTTTTCTAAGCTCTTGCTCTCGAATTTGCTCATGTTAGTAGCCAATTGTCCCATTTGATTTTCCAGGTTTTGGATACTTGCCCTCGTTTCCTGCTGAAATTGTATTGTGTTAGTAGCAAGTACTTTAACAATGTCCTGGAGATCCATACCTGAGTTTTGTGGAGCTAGTTGTGGTGCTGGTTGTGGTTCCATTTGAAATGATTGCTGCACTCTTGATTGATTGAAACCTGGTGGCTGATTTGGTATGGCATGTGGAGTGATTGGTTGATGATTACTATAACTTTGGCTTGGTTGTCCTAGAAATCCACCCATGGCATTGGCTTGTTCCGTATCTCCTTCTTGCAAAGTTGGACACATGTCGGTTGGATGCTCCGTGGTAGAATATACTCCACATACATAAGATTGAGGCATATGTCCTACAGCCATTTTTTTTACAAGAGAGGTAAGCTCAGAAAGTTGTTGTTCAATGTTCGGGGTACTTACCTCATTTACTCTCCTTGGTAGTTGTGGCTCAAATTGGCCGCTGAATTGTGGGGAGTTTGCTGCCATGTCGCTAATCAAACGTCTTGCAACATTCGGTGTTTTATTAACCAGTGCTCCACCACTAGCAGCATCAATGATACTCCTTTCCATTGGTAGGAGACCCTCATAGAAATATTGAATTAGGAGTCCATCACTAATTTGTGGTTTGGACAGCTAGCACATAACCTTTTAAATCTCTCCCAATATTCATGAAGTGATTCTCCATTGTGTTGTCGAATGCCACTAATATCTTTTCTAATATTTGTAACTTTCGAGGCTGGAAAGTATTTCTCCAAAAAGAGTTTACTCATCTCATTCCAAGTGGTAATGGTACCTGGTGGTAGGTAGTATAACCAATCTTTTGCCGAATCTGCTAATGAGAATGGAAAGCTCTCAATTTAATTTGCTCTTCAGAAACGCCAGTTGGCTTCATACTTGAGCATACCACATGAAATTCTTTGAGGTGTTTGTTCGGATCCTCTCCTGCAAAACCATGAAATGTAGGCAAGAGATGAATTAGTCCAGATTTTAGCTCAAAATCTATCTCAAAATTGGTGCTTATGCATAGCGGTTGTTGATCATAATTGGAAGCCGCTAACTCCTTAAGAGTCTGATCATTTTCCATCGCCATTGCTTCTGATCAAATTTGATTGACTACGAGAAGATGGGAGGGGCAGTTGTCGTAGCAAGGTCAAATTCTGGAGGTGAGTTGAAATTGACCGATTTAGCCTTAAATTCCGAGGATTGGGAAACTCCCTTACTTCTCATTAAGTGTCGTTATCCGCTCTCCCTCCAGACATAAAAGCCTAACACAAACAATCAGGAAATAACAATCAAGCACATCAGTACGATAAAAACAGAATAACAAATTGATTAGAAATCAATCCCCGGCACCGGCGCCAAAAACTTGATGCGTTCGAAACTAGCAAGTATACTAGTCGCACAAGTAATAAAGTGATAAGTAAGATATCGTTCCCACGAGGGTTGATTCTAATTGAATTTGTTATTTCCAGCAACAATAAACTAAACAGGGGGGATTTTTGTTGAATGATTTACTAAATGAAATAAGAATGCAAGTAAAGAATAACAAAACCGAAAGTAAATTTGAATGAAAAATCAATGGGAGAAAGCTGGTTAAGGGATCCTTCTCTACCACAAGATATGGATTTGCGAATTAATTGTAGAATTGTCCTCTAATTACAACATTGAAGTTTATCAACCGTAGATCATCAAGCTCTATTTACCCATCTTTCCTTACTTTGTTGTTAAATACACAGCTCCTTTATTAATCCCTCTATCCATTAAACAACCTAGAACAGCTCTCTAAATTTAATTCAATGGATGCATTATGAAAAGAAAGACAGGTTGATCTAAGCAATAAACACACAAGCTCGGATTATTTAACTTAGGTTATATTCTCCAATTGCAATCTCTGATCACAATTTTGCTACTAATGATTAGAAATTCAAGACATTACGGATCAATATTTCTAATCTAGCAATAGACAATATCCAGATTATATTCAGTTGGCCCTCAATACAAATCACAACAATCATAAGCAGCTCAAATATGGGAGATATACAAGCACTCAATTAGAGAATTGGATAAACACTTTCCTTACACAATCAACTTACAAAACCATATCAGGGGCTTTGAAATCACCCTCAACCAATTCAGATCCAGTTACACATGTTTAAGAACGTGGTAAATACAATACAACATGGAGACATTCCAGAAAATGAAAGGGAAGGGAAAAACTTAGCAAATTTGATGTAATTCTCTTTGGATTGTAGTTCTTCCTCTTTCCAAGCTTCCTTTCTCCTTCAAGAACTCCAAGAGATTAAAGAATTCCAGAGCTGAAGCCTCCACCACGTTCTCCCCTCTTCAAGTTATGAAAATAAAACCCTAAAATGTGTTTAAATACTCTGCTACAGTACGTGCTACAGTATTCCGTATTATACATGCTACAGTGATGTGTGGAATTACATTTCTACACTTCTCACACTGTTTTGATTACAACTTTCGGTACACTGAATGGATCATAAACCGTAAATTTCTCCAAAAAGTAGACTTCGAGAGCTTTTCAACGGTATATGATATGTCATCGGGTTCATTGTATATCTAGACAATTAAATCCGAGAAGATGGTTGACTAGCAGAGGTGAAAATGAAGGGTTTACTCCATTTTTGTGCAAGTTACTCCAAAACTCCTACAAACATCAAAACCACACAAAAACATAAAAATACCAAGGAATATAGCAAAGAAACATGGACGAATTGATATGAAAATGATATATAAATAGACACTTATCAGAAATGCAAAGAGGCATTTGAGAAACTGAAGGAACTCTTGACTTCGGCTCCAGTAATCCAATCTCCGAATTGGAATCATCCATTCGAGATCATGTGCGATGCAAGTGACTACGCTGTGGGTGCCGTTTTGGGTCAACGAATTGGCAAAATTCCACATGCCATTTACTATCATCTCGGACTTTAAATGATGCTCAACTTAATTATTCTACCACTGAGAAAGAGCTGCTAGCGGTTATTTTTGCTTTAGAAAAGTTTCGATCTTATTTGATTGGTACTAAAGTAACCGTTTATTCTGATCATGCAGCTTTAAGGTACTTGCTCACAAAGAAAGATGCTAAACCAAGGCTTATCAGGTGGATACTCCTTTTACAGGAGTTTGACTTGGAAATCAAAGACAAGAAGGGAAGTGAAAACTTAGTTGCAGACCATCTCAGTCGCATTGTCCATGATAAGAATGCACTGCCATTACAAGAAAGTTTTTCAGATGAACAATTATTGTCTCTAAATGTAGTAGCCCCTTGGTATGCAGATATTGTTAACTACTTAGTTACCAAAAAGCTACCACATGACTTGACTCGAGCTCAAAGAGACAAGATCAAGAACATTGCCAAGTATTACATATGGGATGATCCGTACTTATGGAAGCATTGTTCTGACCAAGTGATAAGAAGGTGCATTTCTGAATCTGAATTTAATTCAATTTTAACCTTCTGTCATTCTTATGCATGTGGAGGTCATTTCGGACCAAAAAGAACAGCCCTTAAAGTTCTTGATTGTGGATTCTACTGGCCATCATTGTTCAAAGATGCATATCTGTTCTGCAAAGCTTGTGACCGTTGTCAAAGGACAGGTAATTTAAGTGCCAAAGATCAAATGCCACAAACCCCTATACTTACTGTCGAGATTTTTGATGTGTGTGGTATTGATTTCATGGGTCATTTTCCTTCATCATTTGGTAATGTTTACATTATACTTGCTGTGGATTATGTTTCTAAATGGGTAGAAGCAAAAGCTACGAGAACTAATGATTCTAAAGTTGTTGTAGATTTTGTGAAATCCTAACAATTTTTTGCGAGATTGGAACACCAAGGAGCCATGATTAGCGACAGAGGACACACTTCTGCAACCGATCATTTGAAGGCCTTGCTCAAGAAATACAACATCACTCACAAGGTGTCTACTGCATATCATCCACAAACTAGTGGTCAAGTTAAAGTTTCAAATCGGAAGTCAAGTCCATTCTCGAGAAGACAGTGAATCCGAGTAGAAAAGATTGGAGCCTACGATTGAATGATGCACTTTGGGCCTACCGAACTGCTTACAAGACACCTATTGGAATGTCTCCGTATAGGTTAGTCTATGGTAAGCCGTGTCACCTTCCAGTAGAGCTCGAACACAAAGCATGGTGGGCAGTAAAGCTTTGTAACATGGAGATGGATGCTGCTGGTGAACAAAGGAAGCTTCAACTGCAAGAATTGGAAGAACTTAGAAATGATGCCTATGAGAATTCCAGAATTTACAAGGAGAGAACTAAGGCATTTCGTGATAAAATGATCTCTAGGAAGAATTTTGAAGTGGGACAGAAAGTTCTTTTATTTCATTCTCGCCTCAAGTTTTTTCCAGGTAAATTACGATCTCGATGGGTTGGACCTTTTGTTATTACTAATGTTTTTCCCCATGGTGCAGTGGAAATCAATAGCTTAAAAAAGGATAAAGTATTCAAGGTGAATGGGCACAGGTTGAAGCCTTACTATGAGAATTCAGTGATGCAGGACATCGATGAGGTACCTCTCTACGTGCCAACTTATCTTGATGGGTGAGGATAGATAACGTCAGGCTGAGGACGTTAAACCAAGCGCTTATTGGGAGGCAACCCAATGTTTTTGAAATATAAATAAAAAGAGACAAAGAAAAGAAGGTAGTATTGATCAATTTTTGTGTTTCGAGGAGATTACTCTCATGGGCTATTATAATTGATCAGGTTTTATCTCTCTTTGCCATTTGTCTCATTTGCTTTGTTGTTTGTTTTTGACTTTCATTTGCTCTTGTGTTTTTATTTCTTTTATGTGTCTCTATTTTCTTTTCTTTTCTTTTCTTTTCTTTTCTTTTGTTTAATTTGTTTATTCCGTGCTTCGAGTTTAGTTGTGCAACAGCTTGAGGAAACATTCAAACGGGAGTTGAAGCCATTGTTCGAAGGTTTGAAACGTGCATATCTGGGAGAAGAACAAACTCAATCGCATCATCGGTAATATCTCTCCTTTCCTTCTCTTCAATGGATGCTGATATCTTTCTATCGAACCTTCGTAAATATTTCCCTTCACTTCCTCAAAATGCTGTGTTTAAAATTTATAAAGTACGGATGACTAGACTTTGGGCATTGATGCTCCTAAATGTGCCTGCTGATATCCGATGGCTTATCGAAGCCAAGGTGAGATTGTCCGGTGAGCCGGACATTAATCTCGCAAAATACATGCCTGGTCTAGGAAAGAGCTACTACGCCAAGAGGCGAAGAGCGAAAAGGTTACAAGTATGTTATAAATGTGCTAGATGGAATTGTAACCAGACTTGTCGTTCATTAGGTTTTGCGTCCAGGAATAGAGAAGATAAACTTTCATTTATTAAGAATGGTTTGAGTAATGAGTCGCTGGATAATGTTTTGTTAACTCTCGAGTCACATTCTTGTGGACTTGTTCAGCGTGAATTGCTTAATCTATGGACACAATTTCGTGATGAATTGCAGTGTTATTGTCTAGGGAATCTGACTAAAAACGACCCTGTTTGCCAGTTTATAAGAAAACTGGATGGGAAGCAAATCCCCGACTCATAGAAGGCGTTTCAGCCGTTACTGGACGTAAAACCAGAGGAAGATGTGAGCCACAATCACAACTACTTGTATATTTGAATGTGTGTTGTTGTTGTAGAATTTTTTTTCTTGTTTCGTTTGATCTGATTATCATTGTTGTTTTTGTGTTGTTGTTGTTTGTTGATTCTGTTTGTTTTAATTTCAAGTTTTCTTTTTGACAAACCATATGACTACCTGATGCGTTCGAAACTAGCAAGTATACTAGTCGCACAAGTAATAAAGTGATGAGTAAGATATCGTTCCCACGAGGATTGATTCTAATTAAATTTGTTATTCGAAAGCAAAAACAGAGTAAATGGGGGTTTTGTTGATTGATTAACTAAGTGAAATAATAATGCAAACGAAGAATAACAAAACAAAAAGTTAATTCGAATGAAAAATCAATGAGAGAAAGCTGGTTAAGGGATCCTTCTCTACCACAAGATATGGATTTGCGAATTAATCGTAGAATTGTCATCCAATTACAGCATTAAAGTTATCAACCGTTGATAACAACAAGCTCTGTTATCCCAATCTTTCCTTACTTTGTTGTTAAATAAAATAGGCTCTTTACTTAATCTCTGTCCATTAAACAACCTAGAACAAGCTCTCTAAATTTAATTCATGGATGCATTATGAAAAGAAAGACAGATTGATCTAAGCAATAAACACACAAGCTCGGATTATTTAACTTAGGTTGTATTCTCCAATTGCAATCTCTGATCACAATTTTGCTACTAATGATTAGAAATTCAAGACAATTACGGATCAAGATTTCTAGTCTAGCAATAGACAATATCCATATTATATTCAGTTGGCCACCCAAATACAATCCAGCAAGCAATCATAAGCATTAAACATGGGAAAATACAAGCAACTTCAATTAGAGAATTGGATAACAATTCCTTGCACAATCAATTCACAAAACCATATCAAGGGCTTTGAAATCACCCTCAACCAATTCAGATTTAGTTACACATATTCAGATAGAATACATATACAATACAATATGGAGACATTCCAGAAAATGAAAGGGAAAGGAAAAACTTAGCAAATTTGATGAAATCTCTTAGGATTTGTAGTTCTTCCTCTTTCCAAGCCTTCAATCTCCTTCAAGAACTCTAAGAGATGAGAGAAATCCAAAGATGCAGCCTCCTCCATGTTCTCCCCTCTTCAAGTTATGAAAATAAAACCCTAAAATGTGTTTAAATACTCTGCTACAGTAACCTGCTACAGTGTCCCCGTATTATACATGCTACAGTGATGTGTGGAATTACATTTCTACACTTCTCACACTGTTTTGATTACAACTTTTGGTACACTGAATGGATTAATAAACCGTAAATTTCTCCAAAAAGTAGACTTCGAGAGCTTTTCAACGGTATATGATATGTCATCGGGTTCATTGTATATCAATACAATTAAATCCGAGAAGATGGTTGACTAGCTGAGGTGAAAATGAAGGGTTTTACTCTATGTTTGTGCAAGTTGCTCCAAAACTCCTACAAACATCAAAACCACACAAAAACATAAAAATACCAAGGAATATAGCAAAGAAACATGGACGAATTGATATAAAAGTAATACATAAATAGACACCTATCACTACCCTATGGCATAAGTTCACGTGGGAGACAAGTGTGGGGGTTTTGTCAACCCCCGCCGAAAGTGTATCTCCATTTTCCATGCTTCACGTGGGAGACAAGTGTGTAGGTTTTGTCAAACCTCGCCGAAAGCATATCTCATTTTTTCAAATCTTGGGGCGATAAATCTGCATTGAGCAACCCCCACCGAAAGTATGTCCCCATTTGTCAAAATTTGAGAGTTTTATGGGTGTATATATACATTCTGCATATTTTCATATGTCATTCCATAACCTG
>SNVD02001830.1:0-15264 GCA_013180625.2 Boswellia sacra | reverse complement strand
AGGATACATGCCATTCAAGGCAGGATCTACCATTTTCGCCAATGCGTCTATGTCATGTAGCTGGGGAGTAGCCCATTGGACAAGTGATTGTTCTAACCTTGGCCTTGAACTAAAGAACAAGTAATACAAGAACAAGCATGTAAACCACAACCCAGAAATTAAGCATGATAATAACAGTTTAGTAAAAACAAAAAACTTAGCACTAAACACAAGATTTACCTATCCAGCGGCTTCCGACAAGTTAAGAGCTCTAACATTACAACCCCAAAGCTGTATACATCACTTTTCACGGTGTATATTCCTGACAAGGCAAATTCAAGAGCGCTATAACCAAATGCACCAACCATCTATGTGGAAACCTGTCAACATTAAAAGAACAACACTTATCAAGCTAGTGTATAATAAAAGATATTTAAAGAACAAGTCCCAATAAGCAGAAAACATTTTCATGTCCTGTCCCTATTAATCACCTATCTTTCAATGTTTGGTGTTAGTGCAGCTAAACCACAATCTGACAAGTGGGGATTGAGCTCTTCATCAATTAAAATGTTTGCCGACTTGAAATTTCTATGTACAACAGAAGGCAAGCATACTTCGTGCAAGTACCTGACAAATAGAGCTACAGTTTAGAAAGGATCCACACGTCCTATATGGGGGGGTGAGGAGAGAAGTCTAGAGAGAGACATAAAATGTCATACACAGGTAACATACCCTAAAGCCCGGGCAGTTCCAAGGGCTACCCTAACACATGCATTCTAAGTCAGATTCTTACTGCTATCATCAGCAAAGTGCAGCATATCATGCAAACTGCCATTTCCTACATATTCATATACAAGAAGACGTTGGCCATGCTCAGCACAGAATCCAGCCAATGTAACAATGTTTGGGTGCCTCAAGCGCGACATGTTAGAAACAGCTTCTAGAAAATTATCTTCCTTCTGTAATGAAAGTGCTGCGTTGTCGATCTTCTTAACAGCCATTATCTAGCTCCAGCTGATAGGTGTCTATTTATGTATTACTTTCATATCAATTTGTCCATGTTTCTTTGCTATATTCCTTGTATTTTTATTGTTTTGTGTGGTTTTGATGTTTGTAGGAGTTTTGGAGCAACTTGCACAAAAATGGAGTAAAACCCTTCATTTTCACCTCTGCTAGTCAACCATCTTCTCGGATTTAATTGTATTGATATACACTGAACCCGATGACATATTATATACCGTTGGAAAGCTCTCGAAGTCTATTTTCTGGAGAAATTTACGGTTTATAGATCCATTCAGTGTACCAAAAGTTGTAATCAATACAGTGTGAGAAGTATAGAAATATAATTCCACAAGTCACTGTAGCATGTATAATACGGGACACTGTAGCAAGTCACTGTAGCAGAGTAATTAAACACATTTTAGGGTTTTATTTTCATAACTTGAAGAGGGGAGAACGTGGTGGAGGCTGCAGCTCTTGAATTCTTTCATCTCTTGGAGTTCTTGAAGGAGAAAGGAAGCTTGGAAAGAGGAAGAACTACAATCCAAAGAGAATTACATCAAATTTGCTAAGTTTTTCCCTTCCCTTTCATTTTCTGGAATGTCTCCATTTTGTATTGTATTTACCACGTTCTTAAACATGTGTAACTGAATCTGAATTGGTTGAGGGTGATTTCAAAGCCCCTGATCTGGTTTTTGTAAGTTGATTGTGCAAGAAGTTGTTATCCAATTCTCTAATTGAAGTTGCTTGTATTTTCCCATGTCTAATGCTTATGATTGCTTGCTGGATTGTATTTGGGTGGCCAACTGAATATAATCTGGATATTGTCTATTGCTATACTAGAAATCTTGATCCGTAATTGTCTTAAATTTCTAATCCTTAGTAGCAAAATTGTGATCAGAGATTGCAATTGGAGAATACAACCTAAGTTAAATAATCCAAGCTTGTGTATTTATTGCTTAGATCAACCTATCTTTCTTATCGTAATGCATCCATTGAATTAAATTTAGAGAGCTTGTTCTAGGTTGTTTAATGGATAGAGATTAAATAAAGAGCCTGTTTTGTTTAACAACAAAGTAAGGAAAGATTGGGATAACAGAGCTTGTTATTATCTACGGTTGATAATTTCAATGGTGTAATTGGATGACAATTCTAGAATTAATTCGTAAATCCATATCTTGTGGTAGAGAAGGATCCCTTAACCAGATTTCTCTTATTGATCTTTCATTCAAATTAACTTCTGTTTTGTTATTCTTAATTTGCATTCTTATTTCATTTAGTTAACCATTCAACAAAACTCCCCATTTATCTGTTGTGGCTGTAAAATAACAAATTTAGTTAGAATCAATCCTCGTGGGAACGATATCTTACTCATCACTTTATTACTTGTGCGACTAGTATACTTGCTAGTTTCGAACGCATCAAGTTTTTGGCGCTGTCAGGGATTGATTTTCTAATCGATTTGTTATTTTGTTTTCATTGTTGATTCGTGTTTTGTTTTTTTTTTTCTTTTCTGATTGTTTGTGTTTAGGCGACATGGCAGCAAACTTCCAACAATTCAGTAGCCGATTTGAGCCACAAATACATTAGAGAGTAAATGAGGTAAGCACTCCGAACATTGAATAACAACTTTCTGAGCTAACCTCTCTTGTGGAAAACATGGTTGTAGGACATATGCAAAAATCTTATGCATGTGGGGTATATTCTACGATGGAGCATCCAATCGACATGTATCCAACTTTACAAGAAGAATATATGAAACAAGCCAATGCCATGGGTGGATTTCCAGGACAAACAAGGCAATGGTATGATCCTTTCTCTAACACTTACAATGCTGGATGGGAAGATCACCATAATTTCAGTTACTGGCATCATCAACCAATCACTCCAAATGTCATAAACCCATCGGCCACAAGGTTTTAAATCAACCTATGAGTGCAGCACCTTTTCAAATCAACCACCATCATGCCACAACCAGCACCACAACCAGCTCCAGAAAACTCAGGTATGTCACTCCATGATATTGTTAATGCACTTGCCACTAACACAATGCAATTCCAGCAGGAAACTGGGGCAAGTATCCAAAACCTGGCAAATCAATGGGACAATTGGCCACTAGCATGAGCAAATTCGAGGGCCAAGGCTCAGAAGAATTATCTTGTCAAACGATGATCAATCCAAAGAGAATGCTTATATGATACTTTGCAAAATGGAGAGCAATTAGATGTCCTACATAGAATCACAACTGATGAGAAGATGACACACTTCCACTCCACCATGACAAACATCATACCTCTGAGGTTAGTCTTAAACTGCTATTCCTTCTTATGTTACTCCTCCACCTTTTCCTAGCAGATTGGCAACTTAGACGAAGGATGAACAAGAAAATAAATCCTGTAAACTTTCAAAAAATCAAGGTTAAATATACCACTTCTGGATGCTGATCGAGCAAGTAGCACCTCGTTATATACAATATCTCATAAATGAGTTACTGCACTAGCAAGGAGGAAAGGTAAAAAGAACTAAGAAAGTGAGTGTAGGGAAAAATTTTTCACTGTACTACAAATAAAATCCTCGAATGGCAATGATGCCAGGAGGTCACCATTCATTCACCATTGTTAAACCTAAGTTTGAAATATCTATATTAGATTTAGGAGCATCTATTAATGTCATGCCATATTCTATTTATGCTTCTTTAAATCTTGGACCTTTTGCGAAAACTGTTATTACCATTCAACTTGCTGATCATTTAAATGCATATCCCAAAAGAGTTGTGGAAGATGTGATTGTGCAGGTGAATCAATTGGTTTTCCCAGCAAACTTCTATGTCCTTGAAATAGAGGATGAGACATCCCCTAATCCAACACCGATTCTTTTAGGAAGACCATTCTTGAAAACTGCTAGAACTAAGATTGATGGTTTCATGATGGCACTGTTTCACCATGAGTTTGAGGCAAAATAATCCGTTTCAATATTTTCCGAGGCAATGAGAGGTACCGTTTAAACTTGCATTCTTTTTGGCAGTTGACATTATTGATTCTTTGCCACAATATGTTTGAGTTACTCGCGAAGGTGGGGATTGGAAATGGCTTAGTATTGAGCACATAGGGGACAGAAAATTCCAAAGAACCAAGAGGGTTGATACAAGTGTCCAAAGAAATGGAGGAAGCTATGGCATGCTTAGATGAGACTATAGCTATAATCACAAACAGGTATGATGTTTCGTACATTGAATTGCTTTTATCTAATGAGAAACTTCTTCCTTATGTGATGAAAGCCAATACCTTGGAGCTTAAGCTACTTCCAGATTATTTGAGGCATGTGTTTTTGGGTGACAAAGATCCTTTACTAGTTACAATAGAAATGGGACTTGCACCACTACAAGAAGAGAAACGCGTCCGAGTACTTAGAGTTCACAAAACAGCTATTAAGTGGACGATTGCTAACATCCAAGGCCCAGCCATATGCTTGCACCATTTCTTGTTGGAAGAAGGATCCAAGCCCACTAGAGAAGCACAGCGGGGATTGGATCCTCACATGATGGAACCAACGTCGGGCTGAGGATGTTAAACCAAGCGCTTATTGGGAGGCAACCCAATGTTTTTGCAAAATAAATTAAAAAAAAAAGAAAAGAAAAATAAAATAAGGTAATAATGATCGATTTTTGTGTCTCGAGGAGATTCCTTTCGTAGGCCATCAAATTGATCAGGTTTATCTCTCTTTGCCATCTGTCTTATTTGTTTTTATATTTTTTACTTGTTTTTGACTTTTGTTTGCTATTGTGTTGTTATCTCTTTTATTTGTCTTTAGTTTCGTTTCTGCTCTTTTCTTTTCCTTTCTATTGTTTAATTTGATTATTTCGTACTTCGAATCCATTTGTGCAACAGCTTGAGGAAACATCCAAAGGGGAGCTGAAACCATTGCCCGAAGGTTTGAAACGTGCATACTGGGGAGAAGAACAAACTAAATCGCATTATCGGTAATATCTCTCCTTTTCTTCTCTTCAATGGATGCTGATATCTTTCTATCAAACCTTCGTAAATATTTCCCTTCACTTCCTCAAAATGCTGTGTTTAAAATTTATAAAGTACGGATGACTAGACTTTTGGCGTTGATGCTCCTAAATGTGCCTGCTGATATCCGATGGCTTATCGAAGCCAAGGTGAGATTGTCCGGTGAGCCGGACATTAATCTCGCAAAATACATGACTGGTCTAGGAAAGAGCTACTACGCCAAGAGGCGAAGAGCGAAAAGGTTACAAGTATGTTATAAATGTGCTAGATGAAATTGTAACCAGACTTGTCGTTCATTAGGTTTTGCATCCAGGAATAGAGAAGATAAACTTTCATTTATTAAGAATGGTTTGAGTAATGAGTGATGCGTTCGAAACTAGCAAGTATACTAGTCGCACAAGTAATAAAGTGATGAGTAAGATATCATTCCCATGAGGATTGATTCTAATTGAATTTGTTATTTCCAGCAACAATTAACTAAATGGGGGGTTTTGTTGGTTGATTAACTAGATGAAAAACTGAATACTACGGTAATTAATGAATAACACAATGCAAACTTAATTGAAATGGAAATTATTCAATGATAGAAATCTGGTTAAGGGATCATTCTCTACCACAAGATATGGATTTGCGAATTAATTGTAGAAACACCATTGAAATTATCAATCGTAGATAACAACAAGCTCTGTTATCCTAATCTTTCCTTACTTTGTTGTTAAATAAAACAGGCTCTTTATTTAATCTCTATCCATTAAGCAACCTAAATCTGAATTTGCTAAGTTTTCCCTTTCCCTTTCATTTTCTGGAATGTCTCCATATTGTATTGTATTTGTATTGTTTCTGAATATGTGTAACTAAATATGAATTGGTTGAGGGTGATTTCAAAGCCCTTGATATGGTTTTTGTGAGTTGATTGTGCAAGAAGTTATTATCCAATTCTCTAATTGAAGTTGCTTGTATTTTCCCATTTTAATGCTTATTGATAAGTGTCTATTTATATATCATTTTCATATCAATTCGTCCATGTTTCTTTGCTATATTCCTTGGTATTTTTATGTTTTTGTGTGGTTTTTGATGTTTGTAGGAGTTTTGGACGAACTTACACAAAAATGGAGTAAAACCCTTCATTTTCACCTCTGCTAGTCAACCAATTTCTTGGAGTTGATTGTATCGATATACAATTAACCGGATAACATGCTATATACCATTGAAAAGCTCTCGAAGTCTATTTTCTGGAGAAATTTACGGTTCACGAATTTATGTAGTGTACCGAAAGTTGTGATAAAAATGGTATGAGAAGTGTATATTTGTAATTCCATATATCACTGTAGCATGTTATTAAACACGGGGGCACTGTAGCAAGTTACTGTAGCAGAGTATTTAAACACATTTTAGGGTTTTATTTTCATAACTTGGAGAGGGGAGAACGTGGTGGAGGCTGAAGCTCTGGAATTCTTTCATCTCTTGGAGTTCTTGAAGGAGAAAGGAAGCTTGGAAAGAGGAAGAACTACAATCCAAAGAGAATTACATCAAATTTGCTAAGTTTTTCCCTTCCCTTTCATTTTCTGGAATGTCTCCATGTTGTATTGTATTTACCACGTTCTTAAACATGTGTAACTGAATCTGAATTGGTTGAGGGTGATTTCAAAGCCCCTGATATGGTTTTTGTAAGTTGATTGTGTAAGGAATTGTTATCCAATTCTCTAATTGAAGTTGCTTATATTTTCCCATGTTTAATGCTTATGATTGCTTGCTGGATTGTGTTTGGGTGGCCAACTGAATATAATCTGGATATTGTCTATTGCTAGACTAGAAATCTTGATCCGTAATTGTCTTGAATTTCTAATCCTTAGTAGCAAAATTGGGATCAGAGATTGCACTTGGAGAATACAACCTAAGTTAAATAATCCGAGCTTGTGTGTTTATTGCTTAGATCAACATATCTTTCTTATCGTAATGCATCCATTGAATGAAATTTAGAGAGCTTGTTCTAGGTTGTTTAATGGATAGAGATTAAATAAAGAGCCTGTTTTGTTTAACAACAAAGTAAGGAAAGATTGGGATAACAGAGCTTGTTGTTATCTACGGTTGATAATTTCAATGGTGTAATTGGATGACAATTCTATGATTAATTCGCAATCCATATCTTGTGGTAGAGAAGGATCCCTTAACCAAATTTCTCTCATTGATTTTTCACTCAAATTAACTTTCTGTTTTGTTATTCTTCATTTGCATTCTTAGTTCATTTAGTTAATCATTCAACAAAACCCCCCCTGTTTAGTTAATTGTTGCTAGAAATAACAAATTCAATTAGAATCAATCCTCGTGGGAACGATATCTTACTTATCACTTTATTACTTGTGCGACTAGTATACTTGCTAGTTTCGAACGCATCACTTATGATTGCTTGCTGGATTGTATTTGGGTGGCCAACTGAATATAATCTGGATATTGTCTATTGCTAGACTAGAAATCTTGATCCGTAATTGTCTTCAATTTCTAATCCTTAGTAGCAAAATTGTGATCAGAGATTGCAATTGGAGAATACAACCTAAGTTAAATAATCCGAGCTTGTATGTTTATTGCTTAGATCAATCTATCTTTCTTATCGTAATGCATCCATTGAATTAAATTTAGAGAGCTTGTTCTAGGTTGTTTAATGGATAGAGATTAAATAAAGAGCCTGTTTTGTTTAACAACAAAGTAAGGAAAGATTGGGATAACAGAGCTTGTTGTTATCTACGGTTGATAATTTCAATGGTGTAATTGGATGACAATTCTATGATTAATTTGCAAATCCATATCTTGTGGTAAAGAATAATCCCTTAACCAGATTTATTTCATTGTGTATTTCTCAATTGATTTAACTTTGCATGGTATTATTCTTCATTTGCTTTCGTATTGAGTTTAGTTAATCAATCAACAAAACCCCCCATTTATTCTGTTTTCGCTTTCGAATAATAAATTCAATTAGAATCAATCCTCGTGGGAACGATATCTTACTTATCACTTTATTACTTGTGCGACTAGTATACTTGCTAGTTTCGAACGTATCATGATGCCTATGAGAATTCCAGAATTTACAAGGAGAGAACTAAGGCATTTCATGATAAAATGATTCTCCAGGAAGAATTTTGAAGTGGGACAGAAAGTTCTTTCATTTCATTCTCGTCTCAAGTTATTTCCAGGTAAATTACGATCTCGATGGGTTGGACCTTTTGTTATTACTAATGTTTTTCCCCATGGTGCAGTGAAAATCAAGAGCTTAAAAACGGATAAAGTATTCAAGGTGAATGGGCACAGGTTGAAGCCTTACTATGAGAATTCAGTGATGCAGGACATCGATGAGGTACCTCTCTACGAGCCAACTTATCTTGATGGGTGAGGACAGATAACGTCTGGCTGAGGACATTAAACCAAGCGCTTATTGGGAGGCAACCCAATGTTTTTGAAATATAAATAAAAAGAGACAAAGAAAAGAAGGTAGTATTGATCAATTTTTGTGTTTCGAGGAGAGTCCTCTCATGGACCATTATAATTGATCAGGTTTTATCTCTCTTTGCCATCTGTCTCATTTGCTTTGTTGTTTGTTTTTGACTTTCATTTGCTCTTGTGTTTTTATTTCTTTTATGTGTCTCTATTTTCTTTTCTTGTGTTAAATTTGATTATTCCGTGCTTCGAGTTCAGTTGTGCAACAGCTTGAGGAAACATTCAAACGGGATTGAAGCCATTGTTTGAAGGTTTGAAACGTGCATATCTGGGAGAAGAACAAACTCAATCGCATTATCGGTAATATCTCTCCTTTTCTTCTCTACAATGGATGCTGATATCTTTCTATCGAACCTTCGTAAATATTTCCCTTCACTTCCTCAAAATGCTGTGTTTAAAATTTATAAAGTACAGATGACTAGACTTTGGGCATTGATGCTCCTAAATGTGCCGATGGCTTATCAAAGCCAAGGTGAGATTGTCCGGTGAGCCGGACATTAATCTCGCAAAATACATGCCTGGTCTAGGAAAGAGCTACTACGCCAAGAGGCGAAGAGCGAAAAGGTTACAAGTATGTTATAAATGTGCTAGATGGAATTGTAACCAGACTTGTCGTTCATTAGGTTTTGCGTCCAGGAATAGAGAAGATAAACTTCATTTATTAAGAATGGTTTGAGTAATGAGTCGCTGGATAATGTTTTGTTAACTCTCGAGTCACATTCTTGTGGACTTGTTCAGCGTGAATTGCTTAATCTATGGACACAATGTCGTGATGAATTGCAGCATCATAGTCTAGGGAATCTGACTAAAAACGACCCTGTTTGCCAGTTTATAAGAAAACTGATGGGAAGCAAATCCCCGACTCATAGAAGGCGTTTCAGCCGTTACTGGACGTAAAACCAGAGGAAGATGTGAGCCACAATCACAACTACTGTATATTTGAATGTGTGTTGTTGTTGTCGAATTTTATTTCTTTCTTGTTTCGTTTGATCTGATTATCAATTTTGTTTTTGTGTTATTGTTGTTTGTTGATTTTGATTGTTTTAATTTCAAGTTTCTTTTTGACAAACCATATGACTACCCTATGGCATAAGTACACGTGGGAGACAAGTGTGGAGGTTTTGTCAACCTCCACCGAAAGTGTATCTCCATTTTTTATGCTTCACGTGGGAGACAAGTGTGGGGGTTTTGTTCAACCCCCGCCGAAAGTGTATCTCCATTTTCCATGCTTCACATGGGAGACAAGTGTGTAGGTTTTGTCAAACCTCGCCGAAAGCATATCTCATTTTTTCAAATTTTGGGGTGATAAATCTGCATCGAGCAACCCCCACCGAAATTATGTCCCCATGTGTCAAATTTGAGAGTTTTACGTGTGTATATATCCATTTTGCATATTCTCAAATGTCATTTTATAACCTGTCTTGCACTTGAATCGCATAATACCTAACGTATATCATTGTCTTGCACAAGTTTAGAACACTTTTAGAAATGGAGAAAACACAAATTCGGCGATTCCAAAATATATGCGTATTTTGTGGATCACAATTTGATAAAGATGGAGAGTTTACAACAGCAGCTCTTGATCTTGGTAGGACATTAGCTGCGAGGGGTATTCATTTGATTAACGGAGGGGGTAGTCTTGGGTTAATGGGGTGTGTGTCGACAGCTGCATCCTTAGGAGGAAGCAAAGTTCTCGGCATTATTCCTAAACCATTAGTTGTACGAGATATCGTAGGCAACACCATGGGGGAAGAGTTACAGGTTTCTAGTATGCATGAGCGTATTGCACATATCGTCATTAAATCTGATGCATTTATAGCTTTACCCGGTGGTTATGGTACATTAGAGGAGATATTTCAAATCACCTCTTGGGCACAGCTAAACATCCATCGGAAACCCATTGGTTTGTGAAATGTCAATAATTTTTTTGATGGTTTGTTGTCTTTTCTTGATCAAGCAGTAGAAAAAAACTTCATCTCACAGTCGGCGAGGGAAATCCTGGTTACAGCTTCAACTGCAGGGGAGTTAATTGACCAAATTACAAGCATCGTCTCCATTGCCGCCTGACATCCCAACAAATAGCTCGGATTAGATTGTTGGAGAAGGTGTAAGAGGGTAAACTGGATTTAACGCTCCATCTGTTAATCTCTGTCTGCTGGTTTGCTTCGTTTTCGTTTACTTTCTCTTTATTGTGTTTATTTGAGTTTTTTTTTTTTATGTTATTTCTTTTGAGTTTTTTTCAGGTTGTTTCTTTCACCGCAGGTAATATTTTCCAATCTTTGCTTTTAGAGTGGTGGCTTAAAAAGTTTAAGTTCTCTTGAAACGCATTCTGGATCTCTTCAATCCATAATGGCTGAATAAGGAGGTTAACTTCTAAACTTTTTAGACCCATTCTAACTAACTTGTTTTTGTTTGCTGACTTGTTGAACTTTGTTATTTTATAAGTGAGTTTAGTTTTGCGTAATTTAGAGTTGTTATGTGTTTTTATCTTTATCAGTTTCGATTCAAAAAAACAATTGTGAAAAAACCTGAGAATGGCAGAATATGGGGTTTTCTTTAACCCTTGAAACGCATTCTTTCTAAATAAATCTGTAGTTTATTTATTTCATGTTGTTTGAAGTGTCTTGTTTCTCGTTTTGTTCTTTCATAATAAAGGTATATAGGCTAGAAACCTTAAGTCTGCGGGATACTGGTCCTAAGGATTGTTGAAATATACAATCTTGACTCAGGTGTAACAACGCCACGTACCTCTTTTCTTGCATTTTGTGGGTCTATGATAAGATAATGATTGAATTAAGAATAAATCTTGGAAAATGATAAATGATGCATGGATCTGTGTGCTTGAAATGTTTATTGGTTTTCGCTTTGCTTTTGATTCCTTGCACAACATTGAGCACTGAGCTATTATCACTGAGTTATTTGTTCACTTAGAGAAGTTTATGTAATTTAAATGTTTCTTCAGATTTCAATGAATTCTAGAACTTGTTTGACGGTCACTCGAGGCGAAATCCTAGACTGTGCAACATTGGGGAAATGATTTAGGCCATCTTTGGACCGTTTGAGCCTTAATAGCCAACCTTGACTGAAATTGATCCCTAGTTACCCCTTTGAGCCTCTGTAAGCCTTTTTCTTTGTAACTCACTAAAAGATTTCCTAACCTCAAATGAATTTGTTCCAAACAGTTTATCCCTTACCTACGAGTATGTAGATCATTCGCAATTAAATTTTGAGCTATGTTCTGGTTTTGGGAAGTTAAAGGAGGTTAGGATGTGTCATGAGCAATGCAAGTGAGTTCTATTGTGTTTGAAAAAAAAAAGAAGAAAAGAAAAAAAATCAATCTGTACTTATCGTCCACGTACTTACACATTGAGGACAATGTGTTGTTTAAGTGTGGGGGAGGGAAAGTGTAAAAAAAAAAAGAAAAAAAAAAGAGCAAAAGAAGAAGAATAAGAGATCTATACCCTTAAGTGTTCTTAAAAAGAATGAAACAAAAAAGTGTGGGGGTGTAGTTTTCTTTTGTTTTCTGCAAAAAAAAAAAAAAAGATTGAGTGTTCTAAATAAGTTTGGGGGAGTAACCTGGTGAATTGAAATGAAGTTTTGTTATAGGCTTGAGCTTTACATAGTCTTGAATGATTTATGTGTTTGTGGGTGATTTGAGCCAAATTATTATCCTTTACCATACCTTCACCCAAGCCAATCGTTACAAGCTTAATAAAGTCCTACTTGATCCTTGGTTGTGCATGTCGGATGCGTTCGAAAACTAGCAAAGTATTACTAGTCGCACAAGTAATAAAGTGATAAGTAAGATATCGTTCCCTACGAGGATTGATTCTAATTGAATTTGTTATTTCCAGCAACAATAAACTAAAACAGGGGGGGATTTTTGTTGAATGCTTTACTAAATGAAATAAGAATGCAAGTAAAGAATAACAAAACAGAAAGTAAATTTGAATGAAAAATCAATGGGAGAAAGCTGGTTAAGGGATCCTTCTCTACCACAAGATATGGATTTGCGAATTAATTGTGGAATTGTCATCCAATTACACCATTGAAATTATCAACCGTAGATAACAACAAGCTCTGTTATCCCAATCTTTCCTTACTTGTTGTTAAATAAAACAGGCTCTTTATTTAATCTCTATCCATTAAACAACCTAGAACAAGCTCTCTAAATTTAATTCAATGGATGCATTACGATAAGAAAGATAGGTTGATCTAAGCAATAAACACACAAGCTCGATTATTTAACTTAGGTTGTATTCTCCAATTGCAATCTCTGATCACAATTTTGCTACTAATGATTAGAAATCAAGACAATTACGGATCAAGATTTCTAGTCTAGCAATAGACAATATCCAGATTATATTCAGTTGGCCACCCAAATACAATCCAGCAAGCAATCATAAGCATTAAACATGGGAAAATACAAGAAACTTCAATTAGAGAATTGGATAACAATTCCTTGCACAATCAATTCACAAAAACCATATCAAGGGCTTTGAAATCACCCTCAACAAATTCAGATTCAGTTACACATGTTTAAGAACGTGGTAAATACAATACAACATGGAGACATTCCAGAAAATGAAAGGGAAGGGAAAAACTTAGCAAATTTGATGTAATTCTCTTTGGATTGTAGTTCGTCCTCTTTCCAAGCTTCCTTTCTCCTTCAAGAACTCCAAGAGATGAAAGAATTCCAGAGCTTCAGCCTCCATCACGTTCTCCCCTCTTCAAGTTATCAAAATAAAACCCTAAAATGTGTTTAAATACTCTGCTACAGTAACGTGCTACAGTGTCCCGTATTATACATGCTACAGTGATGTGTGGAATTACATTTCTACACTTCTCACACGGTTTTGATTACAACTTTCGGTACACTGAATGGATTCATAAACCGTAAATTTCTCCAAAAAGTAGACTTCGAGAGCTTTTCAACGGTATATGATATGTCAGCGGGTTCATTGTATATCAATACAATTAAATCCGAGAAGATGGTTGACTAGCAGAGGTGAAAATGAAGGGTTTTACTCCATTTTTGTGCAAGTTGCTCCAAAACTCCTACAAACATCAAAACCACACAAAAACATAAAAATAACAAGGAATATAGCAAAGAAACATGGACGAATTGATATAAAAGTAATACATAAATAGACACCTATCAAATTCCCCCACACTTAGACTTTGCTAGTCCTCGAGCAACTAAAATGATACGAAACAAAACTAAACCGAAACAGAATCAAAGAAAAATTAAAAAACACACAAATGCTTTATCTTGCAAATAGGCCTCAAAGATTGTACTTAATTATAACCCAAGGAAAACTTCAAAATAATGCACGTGATCAAGAATTTCATCTCAAAGATTAGTTTCGCTTCACTTCAATTCCTCAAGTGTGTGTGTGTAGAGCCATTCTCACCTAATCACTTGTAACCCAGATGAGTTTATGAATAAAAATGAATCATATTTAATATTGAAGATGTGTGTATAAATGAACTCCATAGGCCTGCTTTTCAAGTCACTCTCCACTAATGTAGACATGCACAACACCAAGGATCAAGTAGGACTTATTAAGCTTGTAACGTTTGGCTTGGGTGAAGGTATGATAAAGGATAATAATTTGGCTCAAATCACCCACAAACACATAAATCATTCAAGACTATGTAGAGCTCAACCCTATAACACAACTTCATTTCAATTCACCAGGGTACTCCCCCAAACTTATTTAGAACACTCAATCTTTTTTTTTTTTTTTTGCAGAAAACAAAAGAAAAACTACACCCCCACACTTTGTTGTTTCATTCTTTTTAAGAACACTTAAGGGTATAGATCTCTTATTCTTCTTCTTTTGTTCTCTTTTTTTTTCTTTTTTTCTTTTTTTTTTATTACACTTCCCCTCCCCCACACTTAAACAACACATTGTCCTCAATGTGTAAGTACGTGGACGATAAGTAAAGATTGGTTTTTTTTTCTTTTTTTCTTTTTTTTTCAAACACAATAGAACTCACTTGCATTGCTCATGACACATCCCAACCTCCTCTAACTTCCCAAAACCAGAACATAGCTCAGAATTTAATTGGGAATGATCTACATGCTCATAGGTAAGGGATAAACTGTTTGGAACAAATTCATTTGAGGTTAGGAAATCTTTTAGTGATTTAACAAAGAAAAAGGCTTACAGAGGCTCAAAGGGGTAACTAGGGATCAATTTCAGTCAAGGTTGGCTATTAAGGCTCAAACGGTCCAAAGATGGCCTAAATCATTTCCCCAATGTTGCACAGTCTAGGATTTCGCCTCGAGTGACCATCAAACAAGTTCTAGAATTCATTGAAATCTGAAGAAACATTTAAATTACATAAATTTCTCTAAGTGAACAAATAACTCAGTGATAATAGCTCAGTGCTCAATGTTGCGCAAGGAATCAAAAGCAAAGCGAAAAACAATAAACATTTCAAGCACACAGATCCATGCATCATTTATCATTTTCCAAGAGTTATTCTTAATTCAATCATTGCCTTATCATTGACCCACAAAATGCAAGAAAAGAGGTACGTGGCGTGTTACACCTGAGTCAAGATTGTATATTTCAACAATCCTTAGGACCAGTAGTCCGCAGACTTAAGGTTTCCAGCCTATATACCTTTATTATGAAAGAACAAAACAAGATACAAGACACTTCAAACAACATGAAATAAACAAACTACAGATTTATTAAGAGAGAATGCGTTTCAAGAGTTAAGAAAACCCCATATTCTGCCATTCTCAGGTTTTCCACAATGTTTTTTTTTT
>SNVD02001829.1:0-15370 GCA_013180625.2 Boswellia sacra | reverse complement strand
GTTGTTGTGTTGTACAAATTACTTCTCCAATTAGCTCCTGCAAAAAGACTTTCCAGCAATGATTCTAATGTTTTTAGATATAAAGATGGTTCATGATTATATATGGTTTTACAATCTCAGGACCTGGCAAGGGCCTTCGTTGTGGTTCTTGGGAATGAAAAAGCTAGTTATCAGGTATTCAACATCTCAGGAGAAAAGTATGTGACATTTGATGGATTAGCAAGGGCATATGCAAAGGTAAATCTGGAATAATTATGCTGTTGATAGTATTTATAGCACATGACATGGGAGGCTTTTTGATTGAGACTAACTGACAAAAAAAACTTGATTCATTTGATAAAATTTTTTCTAGGCTGGTGGGTTTCTGAGCCTGAAATTGTCCACTACAATCCCAAGGATTTTGACTTTGGTAAAAAGAAGGCATTTCCATTCCGTGACCAGGTAAAGAAATTAATAACTAGCTTACTTGTTTATGTACTTAGCCTAAAGTTATTGAATGGCATGGCAACATAATCATTTTTGCATTTGTAATGTATGCAGCATTTCTTTGCATCAGTTGACAAAGCAAAGCATGTGCTTGGATTTAAGCCAGAATTTGACCTGGTGGAAGGACTTACAGACTCTTACAATCTAGACTTCGGCAAGGGTACATACAGGAAAGAGGCTGATTTCTCTACCGATGACATGATTCTAGGCAAGAAACCTGTTCTCCAGGCCTAGATCCAAATAGTGTTATCCCAATATAGTTATTCTTTGAATCCTCCTCTTAACAGTTAGCTTTAAATTGTGGCTCATTTAATTGCATTTCTTCTCCTTTATGTTTGAAAACTTCCACAACTAGTCATAGTCAAATAAAATTATGACTCAAATCTTTTCTCTCTCTTCTCTTAAATAATCAAAATACATAGTAAATAGAATAATTAATACTATTTATTCCTTCTTATCTCTTCACAATTCCTCTCTCTCTTCTCTCAAATAATTAAAATCCATTTTGTCTTCAACAGTGAAAAAATAAATAAGAAGCTTCCAATTCCTCTCTCTCTTTCAATTTTTAATCTGATGACATTGAACCAAATAATTGGATTTTATGTGTATTTTTTATTTGTAAGATTGTATTATCTTGAATATACACTGACACGTTAGTAGGAATTGCGATTATTGCAAGTACAAGCAGCAATGTTATGGTGGCTGAAGAGTTAGTAACCAAGGTAGAAAGGAAGGAAGGTGTCAACTGTAGTAAAACCTTGTGTTTTGGAAAAAAAAGAGAAGATCTTAAAGAGGAAAAAAGAGAGAGATTTTCTCCTGTAATAATATTGGAATTGAAGTCAAATGGGTGGTGGTATTTAAGAGTCCCCTCCCAAAGAAACATAATTTAATAACATGCTTATAAGTTGTTTTCATAAGATGCTCATAACTTTCGTTGGCATATGTTCTTATTAAGTTAATTTATATATATTTGACATTTGTATTTTGTTCATTTAGATTTATAAAATAAATAACTATATTAAAATCAATAATCTATATTTTAGATTTAATAAAAATTGTCTTTTAAAAATTATATATTTTTTTCCTAAAAATAGACTTTTTACCGCGGGCCAAAAATTGCGGTAAAAAACGAAAAGACTGTTGTAGAATCACACAACACTTATTTACTGCGGGCCACAAAACCGCAGTAAAAGTCTATTTACTGCGGGCCAAAACCGCGGTAAAAAGTCAAATGACTTTTTACGGCACCACTTTCTACGGCGGGCTTAAACCGCCGTAGCCCCGCAGTAAATGACTTTTTACTGCGGTTTCAGCCCGCGGTAAAAAGCCTTATTTCTTGTAGTTAAGTAGCATTGACCAACTTCAACAAATTCCTTTGCTTTGTTAGAAATAAATTAATGAAAATCCAACTAGACCAAAATAGGGCTTTAAACTTAATATTAATTATGGAAGTATGTAGAGTGCAGTTAAACTAGCTAGCTAGTTTCATCCTTAAAAAGCATTTATACACATCTTGCAAATCCAAATTCTAATTTCAGCCCTTGCTTTTTAATGAAACGTACAAGTTGAAAATAACTCATAAACTGTGACAACATAATAGGATAGAGGTAATTACATAGTATAAATGTACCTTCTACTCACAAACGCCAGCTTTTGTGCAAAGGAAAATATAAACTTGATAAAGTAGCATAACTTCAATGAACTAATGTGCAAAGGAAAGAAGCTTTCGTGTGGAAAAAGGAACCTAAAAAGTTGTAGAAGCCGAAATTAGATGATCTTCTAGATTGTAAGCCAACTTATATTGGGGAAAAAATAATATAAAATGGTGCGGCTCATTACTGTGGCTTAGCTTTTCCAAATGAACGAATTAATTAGTCAAAAGAGACAAATTAATTAAATTAAGGTAACCAAACTATATATAAACACATGCTTTTATAAAATTTAAAAGAATAAAAAGTAAACTGAAGCAAAAGATGGCATAATGATTTGTATTGAAATTTCTCAAGGAATTCGTGAGGTTTCAATAGAATTCTACTTGAGTATCATGTCACATGCCTCCTGCATTACGCCTTCTCAATTCATATAGACCATCCCTTGACTAAATTTTTTTAATTTTTACCGAGCAAAAAATGACTTTGTTTTTCCTACCTTATTCAATTTGTGCAAATTATCAAGAGACTTGCTAATGAACAAACAATATTTGCATTCTGTCATCACTATAAATAAGATTACATGAGCAATCGCCTTGAAGTTTCCAATTAACATCACTATTGCTTAACCAAGATAACATGAGCAACCATGATGTTTTCAACTAACCTCACCACTGCTTGGACAAAATTTTCAACTTCGAAACATTCAAGCTTAATCACATCAAGTACCCAACATTTATTTGATGTCAAGCAAGTATGTTACTCACTGAATCCAAATACACAGCACTAGGAATGCAAATCATTTAATGCTATTTTTAGTTTGCTATAAAATAACGGTTGTAAGAGATTACAAAAACAAATTATAAACAGAGTAATTGTTATAAAACCTTAGCACAAGTAAAAAGAAAATAGGCATAAATAATAAAGTAGAAGACGGCAGAGCAAATCTGGAGAATTCACAAGCCAAATAAGAATACAAAAAAGGCAAAATCTAAACTATGAAAAACAAGTAGACCCACATTTGGGGAAAGGTAACAAAAATTATGTAAGAAATCAAATCACTACAAGATTGAAATTAGAACTAATTTAAGATAGTAAGATAGAATTAAGATTGAACACACTACCGTTCAATCAATCAATGTATTCAGTATCACAACTTTAGTTTAACGAGGTTATAATGATTATAGTAGCTACGAAGTTGGGGCAGACTACTTCTTACCTTAGTTTTCATTAACATGAGAAGAAAATATTTCCTCTGAGAACCAAATGGTTTCAATCAACCTCTGTAACACACAAGACAGAAAAGCTCATGGACTAAAGCCACCAATTCCTTACTATAGAAGATAAATTTTTAAAGATAAATCATCACCGCCCACCAATAAAATATTGATACAACATCATGGGTTTCATAAACTCTTTTTACAAGTAAATCTGTTAATTTTAGACTTATGTTACTCACTGAATCCAGGCTACAGCTAACATTCAACAGGCTAATCCATGCACTTCCCCTTTGTGTACAGCTTCCTACACTCCTCTACCTCCACTACCATGGAACACGTAGCATCCGTGAGCCAATGTTGGTTCCTGTTCCTCCTATTAACTCCTCTATTTGACCCCCAGATGTGTGAATTGTTGCTGCAACATTGAAGTTCGAAGCAGGACACTAACTGGTTATGGGGGTATGAGTGTAACCCCTCCCGGCACCAAGAATTTTGGGTTTTCAACTTCTGTCCTTTTTTTCGTTTTCAATTTTTTTTCTTTTTTGTCTGTCGGCATTTTCTAACAACCGCCTAGTCAGGTAGCACTTCATTTCTCTCCAATCCTTGGATTGATCCAACGGTCCAAAAATAGGGCGCATTGAGTGCGCCTGTTGCATGTTAGCTGCAGCTGTTCAACAAGTGTAAACATGAAAGGAGAGATGCCTTCCAATACTCTACATGAGTTGGTGTTTCTCTATCCAAATCTAGATACATTTTGACATCCTCACAAAGTTCTTTAATCTCTTTTACCGTCAAGCCCTATATCAAATAATATGCACATCAAATGCCAACACCAAGAGTCAGGGAAAATATAAAAAATTATGAACGGTCAAAGCATGTTTGTTAAAGTGCTATCATATCAAAAGGAAGATTACAACTAATATTTAACCTTGAAAACGATGAATGATTCGTTTATTTCTATGTCTAAATCATCTAAGCCATTTAGTTGCACAGAATATCAATGGAAAAATTTATCTCCAGCAAAGCATGCATCACAGAGTAAGATATATTTATATAAAGAAGAATTAATATGATACCTCCAGAAAGATTTTTGCTACTTGTCTTCAACTGAGAATCACAATGATTGTTTTCTGAAGACAAAAGAGAACTTTGTTGGAAATAGTTAATAAATGCTCGGCAAAGAAGGGGAATGAGAATGAAAGCAAGAAAGATGAGGATAGTTGCAAAGGTTGGAGGATTCCTCCAGAAATGATGAAGCTCTATGAGAATTTCCTTCCAGGCGCATAGCTGCAAAGGTTGCAGGATTCCACTATCAAATAGTGAAAGCACTCTTCTTGAAAAGAAAACTATTGCATTAGAAATGTTTTAACTTCATTGTCAATATCATACAATAAAACACAAACTTAGCCTGCTTATAGAAGGATCCAGCCCAATAGTAATCGTACAATGAGAAGCGTGGTAATTCAAATGAAGATGAACATTCACACAATAAAGAGTTATTTGAAAATAAATGAGATGAAACAATGAGTTTAACCTTATTTATTTATTTATTTTTGAAAAGAATCATAGAATGGGACATGAAATAAACTTTTTTTTGGGTAATATAGGAATATTTTAGAATTCAATTCATGACAAAATTGGTTGCATGCTGTGAACCTACTTAAAAATTATCTTCATTACACCTTTCGCTACAACAATCAGACCTCAAGATAACCAGGCACGACATTGAACTGTTTACTAAAGTAGAATGGTAATTTGCCAAAAATAAGAATGGGAGATGGGTCTACGGAAAATTCTGTTTTAACAATAAACACAGGCATTAGATATTTATCAAATATTAATGGGACACCCATCGTTTACTCAAAACTTGATATAGTTTTCTGCATTTTTCTAATGCAAACCATGCAGAAGATACATGCATAATTTGATTTTTAAGGCAATTTTAAACTTATGTTAGTCTCAAACCTCTTCATGTTCTTTCGAACAAAAAAAAAAAAGTCTCAAACACTGTAAAAGTACTTCAAAAAGAAAGACAAAAATATAAAGTTCAACCCACCAGATAAAAGATGTATTAGAACGCTAATAATTTTGTCAATAGAAATGGAAACCAAGCTACAACGCCAAACAATCCATGGGCATTGTAGAGGCCCCTGCAACAACATTCAATGAAAAATTACTAAAAATTATCTGATTCATATTTTAAATCAAAACAAAATTCTACACAAAACCTAGCATGTCTTATTTCATCATAGCAAAAGTTAGACTTAAAAAGTGAATACAAAATTAAATAAAAATCGTTGATAGACCTGATGTCAGACAAAATTATACAGTTTAATCAAAACCCAATTACAATTAACTATAGAACACCAAATCCTTTTACAATCGACCGTAAAAGTGCACATAGCAGCATAGAAATAATCATATTAGGGAGGAATGGAACACACACACACAGGAATTTTTATCAAACCAGTTGAGAATAAACCTATTTTTATGATGAAGGAATTTTATCAAACAAAATCCTATGCAAATTGGAAATATGAGAAGTGAAAATAACAAGGTAACCACTTATTTCAAATCAATTATCATTCATCAATTCATCCAACCCAAACTAATCTAATTGAGGCCTCAAAATTTTCTGAGAGTGTTGTAACTTTGATGTCATTTCCTAAGTGTTGTAGGGTGCTTTCGAAAATTCTTCACCTAGTTTCTTGAGAAATGCAGCCATAAAAAGAGAATTTTTTTTTTCATCCTGAATTTTGGTCATATAGCCCGAAAAGTTATGAAATAGGATCCTAAGATGCATGCACAAACTCCCGAAAAGGCATCAAAATTGCTCCAAGTAGACAAAACCAAAATTTTTTTGGCATCCTCTAAGCGTGATATTTGGCCATCGCAACCACATACGTCGACATTGAGTCAAAGCGAACGTGGTTCCGATGCCAGATCTGGATCTCAAAATTTATGAAGCCATTCCTAAGAACCTTTGACGGATCTAAAGCTTTTCAACTCGTTATGAGAAAAAAGGCTATTTACTATTGCACTTCACACTTTTTCTGTGTAGAACGAGATTTCTACGGTTGGTTACAAAAGAGGCCCACCACTATCATGGACTACAAACGGTCGTGGGTGAATGTGGCCCAGCCTTGCAATTTTCTCAGCGTAGTCTGAACTTTGATTTTGTTTCCTGAGTGTTGCTGCCCATATTCCTAAAAGTGTTGTGATGGTTTACCGACAAACGGAGTCACATAAAGACAATATTTTTTCACTCTTGAACTTTGGTCATATATGCCTGAGAACAAGAGAAATGGGATCCCGAGTCTTGTGGAGAGACTTTGGAGAAATTTTCAAAAATCACGCCAAGTGGACAAAACCTAAATTTTTTATCTTGGCCTCCTCCAAGTATAATTTTTGGTCACTGCAACTACAAAAGTCAACGTTGTGACAGATTTGACAAGGCCCCGAAGCCAGATGCAGATTTCGAGCCATCTTGAAAGTTTGTAAAGTGGTTCTGGAGAAACTTTAACAGATCCCGAGCAATTCCACTCATTTTCGAAAGAAAGATTGTTTACTATTACATTTTGCCCTATTTTTACATAAAACGAGGTCTAAAAAATGAGGTTTCAAAAAAGGCCCACCACAGACGTGGACAACGAGCGACCACGGGCGAATCCAGCTTGGTCATGCGATTTTCTAAATGTCTTCCATAAATTTCAATTTATTTCCTGAGAATTGCTGCCCACATCCCGAAAGTCTTTTGATGGTTTCCTGATAAAACGGACCCACAAAAAGACAAAATTTTTCCCCTCGCAAACTTTGTCTGGTATGGCTGAGAACATGAGAAATGGGATCCTAAGATATGTGGACAAACTCCCGACAATATTTAGAAAATCACTAAAATTAGAGAAAACCTAAAATTATTTTTCTTGCACTCCTCCATGTGTAATTTTTGGCCATCACAACTGCAAACATCAACGTTAAGATGGAGCCGGCGAGGCCTCGATGCCGGATGCAAATTTCGAGCCAACCTGAAAGTGTATAACTGGTTTTGAAGAACCCTTAGCAAATCCCAAGCGTTTCAACTCATTCCTGAAAGAAAATCCATTTACCATTGTGCTTCAATTTTTTTTTTTTTTTTTGGTAAAACGAGGTCTTGACAATAGATGTCGAAAGAGGCCCACCACGGACATGGACAGCAAATGGTGGCAGGCAAATCTGGCTCTGTTGTGTTATTTTCTGAGCATCATCCACAACTTTCATTTCTTTTCTTGAGAGTTGTTGTCTACCTCCCAAAAGTCTTGTGATGGTTTCCTGACAAAACGAACCCACAAAAAGAAAAAAATTTTCCCATCTTGAACTTTGGTCCTATATGCTTGAGAACATAAGAAATAGGATTGCAAGATTTGTGGACAAATTCTCGATAAAATTTTGAAAATCGCTCCAATTGGACAAAACCGAAAATTCTTTTTCTCGACCTCCTCCATGCATAATTTTTTGCTATCACAACCGCAAACGTCAACATGAAGATGAGCCAATAAGGCCTTGATGCCGGATGTAGATTTTGGGCTATCCCAAAAGTCTATCAAGCAGTTCTAGAGAACCTTTGATGGATCCCAAGCATTTCAACTCGTTCCCCAAAGAAAGGTCGTTTACTATTCCGCTTCACCCTTTTTCCTCATAAAACGGGGTCTTGATGACCAATTTCGAAAGAGGCCCACCACGGACGTGTTACAACAAACGGTCACAGGCAAATCTGGCTTGGTTGCGGAACTTTTTGAGTGTTGTCCGTAAATTTCAATTTGTTTCCCGATATTTGTAGCCCACATTCTGAAAGTCTTCTGATGGTTTCCTGATAAAACATACCCACAAAAAGACAAAAATTTTCCCCTCCTGAACTTTGGTCTAGTATGCCTTCGAACATGAGAAAAGGGATCCCGAGAAAATTTAGAAAATTGCTCCAACTGGAAAAAATTGAAAATTCTTTTTCTCAACCTCCTCTATGCGTAATTTTTGCCCACCACAACCTCAAACGTCTATGTTGAGACGAAGTCGACAAGGCTTCAAATTCAAATGTAAATTTCGAGTAGTCCCAAAAGTACATAAAGCAGTTCCGAAGAACCTTTGATGGATCTTGAGCCTTTCAACTCATTTTTGGAAGAAAGGCCATTTACTATTGCGTTTTGCTCTTTTTACGTGTAAAATGACATCTCGACGACCAGTTTCAAAAAAAGCCCGCCACGGACATGGACAGCCAATGGTCACAGGCACATCAGGCTCTGTTGCACAATTTTCTAAGCGTCATCCATAACTTTGATTTCTTTTCCTGAGAGTTGTTGCCCACCTCCAGAAAGTCTTGTGATGGATTCTTGACAAAACGAAACCATAGAAATACAAAAATTTTTCCATCTTGAACTTTGGTCCTATATTCCCAAGAACATGAGAAATGGGATCCCAAGATCTATAGACAGATTCCTGAGAAAATTTAGAAAATTACTCCAATTGGACAAAACCGAAAATTCTTTTTTTGGCCCCTTCAAAATTTTTAGCCGCCGCAACTGCAAATGTCAAAGTTGAGATGAAGTAAATGAGGCCCCAATAGCAGATGTGGATTTTGGGCTGTCCCGAAATTGTATAAAATAGTCTCGGAGAACCTTTAACGAATCTCAAGCGTTTTAACTCGTTCCCAAAAAAAAAGTTGTTATTATTGTGCTTCACTTTTTTTTTTTTTTTTTTTTGCATAAAACGAGGTCTCCACAGTCGATTCCAAAAGAGGCCTACCACGGACGTGGACAATGAACAATCACAAGCGAATCTAGATAGGCCGCGCAATTTTTTGAGCATCTTTTGTAAATTTCAATTTGTTTCTCGAGAATTGCTACCCACATCCCAAAAGTCTTATGATGGTTTCCTAGTAAAATGGACCCACAAAAGGGCAAAAATTTTTTCCTCTCAAACTTTAGTTTGGTATGTCCTAGACAATGAGAGATGGGATCTTAAAAATTATGGACAAACTCTCGAGAAAATTTAGAAAATCACTTTAATTGGACAAAACCAAAAATTTTTTTCTCGGCCTCCTCCATGCATAATTTTTTGCTATCGCAATCACACATGTCGATATTGAGACAGAACGAGGCCCCCACACCGAATGCAGATTTCGGGCCATCCCGGAAGTGTATAGAGTGGTTCTGGAGAACCTTTGACAGATCCCAAGCGTTTCAACTAGTTCCTGGAGGAAAGGCAAATTACTATTGTGCTTCACCCTTTTCTTGCATAGCACAAGGTTTCAATGCATGGTTTTGATCAAGGCCAACCATGGTTGTGGACTACAAAAGGTTGCGGACAAATGCGGCTGGACCTCGGCTCCATCTGAGCATTGTCCAAACTTTGATTTCGGTTCTAGATTGTTGGGGTTGTGCTTCCCGAGAAATGAATGGTGAAAGAAGACAAATTTTTGCATAGTCTTAACCCTTTGATCTGGTAGCCCATAAAGTAGGAGCGTGATCCCTACATGTGTAGACATATTCCCAAAGTTCAAGAAAATGAATTGATTATATGCAAAGATAGCAAATCAAACAAACTATCCATCTTTGCATATAATCAACACAAAAACTCTGATAAAAGTGGACTGATGGTTAATGTGATGAGCATTGCTTCCCTACAATGCTGCAGAAATGTGATTAGGAGGATGGTGTTTAAATTAATTAGGGTTAGGGCAATAACAATATCATTCTTGAGATTTACATTAAATATATTTTCAGCCCTTGGTTGCAAAACTATAATTAACATTCTTCAACATTAATTTTGACTTGTATAAAAATGTAAAATGCTTGATATAACATTTTTAAAATTGGGTAACCTATTTTTTAAAATTCATATCCATATATGTTTATAAATAAAAAAATTACAAGAACGAATCAAGTGTGACTTTTAAATAAAAAAGCAATGCACAATAAATTATGCCAAAAATTTTTAACGTGGACATAAACAGAAATCATAAAATTTTTAAGGTGATTTTACACTTAAAATGTCATGAAATTTGTACTATCAAAACATGTGTGTGTCTAGATGAACTCTATAAATTTTCAGAAATTTCGAATTAGGTATGATTTTATAAAAAAAGGGTAAATTAGATAATAAGTTGCATTTTATGCGCGTGTTGAATTTAGGGTTGAGGGATATTATATTGTATGTTTCTAAAACCTCTTAGATGAAATTTATAATCCTTAATAAAAATAAAGAAAATTTCAAGATAAAAGACTGTTGGTGTCAATGTGCATGTGCCATGCACATGATATTTTTGTTCAACTTGTGATAAAACAATAATATTAGTTTATTTCTTATTTTACTGTTTTTAGAAGTATATTTTAGGAAGTAATTGACTTATAATAGATATCCTCTTAGATTATGACATTATTTAATGTATCCTAGTGAAAATTGGAGAATATTTATTTGTGTCCTAATTCCTTTAGGAGTTATTTATATCACTTCATATTATATTTGTCTTTATCTTAATAAGATTTTGATTAGAATTTTTACAGGATTTTAAGGAGATTTCGGTCAGGCATCCAATAGATATATAACGTTATGTTTTTATAAAGGATGCATGTTGGTTGTGTGAAGTTTATGTCACGGCATTCTAGAATTGAAAGGAGAGCTTCAACGTAAATTGGAATGCTTCATTGATTTGATTGTATGAGTGTTTTATTCATGTATGAGAAGGGGTAATCGTACATAAATTGTTGATTAGGTCTGTGTGAGTTAGTAGACACTTGAAAAAACTTGCGAGTTAAGTGTTTATGTAATTCAGTGTCAGATATCGTGGTTATAATATACTTAACAGTTGTTATTAAGTTATCTACGATAGAGAGTGAGCAGTGTCACTAAAGTTTAAGATCTTGACGAGATTTTGTTTTACAAAGATTATGTCAGTGTATGAGAGTGAGTCAGTATTGTAAACGATCCTAAAGATTGTACAAACACGAACTTAGTGAATTATAGCTCTATAGCTATCTGGAGATGTAGGTTTTATAACCGAATCACGTAAAATCCTCCTGTGCCGATTTACATTACAGTTTACTGTTATATTATTTATAACTGCATACTTCCAGAACTTACAAAGACAATTCATCAGATTAAAATTTAACTATAATGATAAATGATAAACCTTTCATAAATTTAACAAAAAAATCAATAATCAACATTTATATTTTTTAATTATCTGTTCTATATTGTTTTTCTCAAGACCTAATCTAATTAATTACTTGAAATTTAAAGATTCTAAAACAAAATTTAGGATATATAATATTCAAAAATTTCTTTTGGAATAATGCTACAATTGCAAAGTCTTTATAAAAAGTTTTTATATAAAATTCACATGACATTACTCATTCAATACCACTTGATTTATTAGCATTTATTATATTAATAAGTAACAACTTATATTAATATTTTCATTTAATCGATATCACATTAATTTTATACATCGAAGTTGTAAATATAATATTATTGGTCTTTTAGTAGCCTTAAAAATGAAATTTCTACAATTGTACTTGGCATTGTTAAAAAAAAAATCTCAATAATTTTTTTTTTAAAATTTATCATTAACCTCCATAAAATAGAATTTCAATTTTATTAATTACGCGACGTATCTATTCCTCCAAGTTTGTTATTTTAATTAAAAGGCAAATGAAATGGGTCAACCCGACCCGAATAGAAAATCTCAATTAATTAATTAATTTATTTATATTTTGCTTTCAATCTCATTTGCTCTTCTCTGCTCTTAGGAACAGAAAAAGCCTAAATTTTCTCTCCCGTTTGATGGGTTGTCGACCGTTAATACCCCAATTCAGTAAATTTTCCTCCATTTTCTATCTGGGTTTCTTGCTTTGTCCCTCCAAATTTCTCCGATTTTCTCACCCGGGCATCCCTCAAAATGGACAAAAATGAAACGTCAAGGCCATGCAGGGAGCCCGCCTCGGCTCCAGCTCCACCGTGCCTGAAGAGATCGATGACGGCATGGTTTGTACCCTTTCATACTACCCTTTTAAATACATCTTATCCCGTCTTGAAATTTATGATTTTTACTACTATCATTATACGTTGTTGTTATTACTTTTGTTGTTATTATTATTATTAATAATAATTTTAGAAATATTTTAGTTGGTATTATGTGATTTGCGTTGTTTTTATAAATGATAAACTTTGAAGGGGAATCCCAGTATTGTTACTGGGATCAAAGGTAACCAACCATACATGACATTTGTAGTCTGAGTAACACCATATTTGTAACCTTAATTTCTCAAAATTATTAATGAAATTGTAATACAAATTGCAACTCAATGTCATTTGAATGACTTGTTTTAATGATATATATCGTGTGGTGGCGGGTAATTGTTACCGTTTTCGTGGTATATTAGCGAATTTGGATGAGTGGCTTAATATTCTTTGTTTAATGAGCTTCTTAAAGTTAAATAAAGAATAGAACTTTATGCCTATGAGAGGGAAAAGTTACATTTTTTATGGTTTGTTTGACTTCTTACAGTAATGGACAGGAGATTAGATGCTTAGTGATTCTTATTTGGATTACAAGAACTGATATGGCAGGAAAGGTTTCATATTAGTAAGTGCTTTGTCAGGTTAACATTTTACTACATATATATATTTTTTATTTATGTTTCAAAGTTTTTATTTAAAGTGACAATTACTTTTGAGCTATGTTTTGAAAGTTATATGACAAAACAATCTGTTGGTGAGGATCATTAATTTAAATTGATAGGTTAGTGCCTGAACTGAATAATTAGATGGTAAACATTGAACTTTAGACAAATGTAAATCTTAAATCAGTTCCTATAGAAGTTTCTTGCACATTAACTGTACATTCTGTTAGTTTTCCTTTTGGGTGGTAAGATTTGAATTGCTTCACTCCTTTATTGGTTGATAATTATTAAAAGTTATTCCCTATTTTTGGGTGGCTAATCAGCTAAGTGCTCTTAGTTGCTTGTGGGCTTATTAGTTTTGCCAAGTAGAATGATCTTTTGAAACTTTGGTGCGAAAATTGTCAAGACAGATTTAACCTTTTAAATGCTTCCTTATTGGGGCTGATCTGAAGGAAGATTGTCTTTGCGCTGACCAGACAGTTTTATTGTTTAATACAATTCTGTAATTGTATCAGAATTGTATTTTGGATGATTTTTTTCCTGGAATACCTTTGATGGGGCCCTCACAGGTGGATGGTTCTTTTCATTTGCCACAGTGGCATGCTGCTTGTTTGGCCAGCCTTTAAACTTCTCACACAGTTACCTGGGAGGAATTAAAAAAGAAGCAAAGGTAAGCCATTACACAGAGCCATATTTCTTTTTCTTCAATATGACCTACTGCTGGCACAAGTTTGTGCAGAGCAGCATTAACATAAGTGTATGTGTCTACGTCCTATTCTGAGAAGCATATTAATGTGGATGAAAAGTTAGTTTAAGTAGAAGGAATTTTAAAGGATATTTGTTGCAGAGGTTTATAATCTCTATACTATCATTTTTGCTGGAATTTATATAGCTGTCTAATGGGAAGGCACATAGAGATATATAAATATTTATTGTGTATATGCTTCATTATCTTTTTTATTTTTCAACAATTATGTTTCAATTCTTCCATTTTATGTGAGTTTCTCATATGCAGATAAAGGCTTAATTGCTTGTGATCATCTACTTCTTTATACATATGTGTTTGGAATTCTCATCTTTTATGAATTTGTTCATCTTAAATTGAAACCTTTAGTCTGCCAGTTGCTGAGCCTTCTGTTGCTCCAATATTTTTGCTTCATGTCAGTTTTGTGTTAGTTTTCTTACAGTTAGTACCAACAATTTTTATTTTTATTTAAAAAAATGAAGGAAAAAGATGCAAGAGCAGTATTGCTGTGGTGTAACAATTTATTTAGTTATTTTTTATTTTACCAATGCAATTCTTCTGAATTGGTAATATTTATTTGGAATTCATAGCTTGAATGGCCTTGCTTATTTCTTATATGCTTAGGGAATTTCTTTGTGTGTGTTAATTTTACTCTGCACCATTGTCAAATGTATTTGTCACATACATTTGTTATGTACTAGGAAGATGAAATCAGAAAGGATGAACTGGAAAAAGATATTGATGAGCTGATGCGTGAGTACAGGGCTCAATTTGACGCTGAAAGGGGCTCGCAAGCTAGAACTAGGAAGGAACCACTCTAACAGTAAATCTAACCATAAAAAGGGGATGTTTAAAAAACGTTGATGCAAGATCATCTTATCTCATATTCTATTATCACTGACCTTTTCTTGTTTTCCACTCTAATCATGATATGTGATCTCCTAGATAGGGAGGATAGAGATATGAAGAAACATAGCAGCAAAAAGAGAAAGGTGCTACTAGGGATGGCAAAACTCGGGGCCGACGGTACCCGGCCCCGACCCCGGCATTTAATTTTTGAATCCGGCCTCGAAAAAGTTTTCGGAATTTTTTTTCCGGGGCCGGGGCTGGGGCACCCCGGGAGGAGCCGGGTTTTCTAATAACCCGGGATTAAAACCCGGGTTGTATAATTTTTAAGAAATTCTGATTTTTTTCTTTCAATTTTATATATACATAGCAAGTGAATTTCCATGCGAAGTCGGCTCCAGCCTAGCGGCGTCTTATCATGCATGCTGCTTCAGAGGTGTCGGGTTCAAATCCTTTGTATTGCATTTTTCTTCATTGAATTTATTTAAAGAGGTAATATATTTAGATATTGTACCTATATTCACCACAAAGTGGCTGTGGCCTAGTGGTGCTTGCCTTATATTCTCCCTGGCGGATCAGGTTTAAGTCTTTCCAATTGCAAGTGAATTTAAAAGTGAATTTAATTTATTTTACAAAGTTGATTTTGGTGTGTCACGTGGCTAATTGCACTTACAAAGGAGACTGCTGCCCCTTTAGTTTATGTTAGGTATTTTTAATTTACAAATATACTGATTACCAGTAATTAACTTTAATTTAGGTGGGCTGGAGCCG